>PVKZ01001158.1:0-113740 GCA_004027375.1 Macroglossus sobrinus
TTTCTTTCTTTCTTTCTTTCTTTCTTTCTTTCTTTCTTTCTTTCTTTCTTTCTTTTTTTGTGACAACTTAAAATTTAAGCTATAGTACCAGTACATGCTAAAAGCAAGTATAAATTTCAAAAATATACACTTGCTATTATTTCTTCTGGATAACATTTCTTTGCTTTAGTGCAACTTAAGGTATATTAGCCTCTGTGATACCCTCATGTGGATGTGATTAACTCAGTCTTTTTGGAACAATACTTCCAGAAATCTGTCTAGCTTATGTTCCATTCCCTCTACTTCTCTTCCAGGAAGGTTATGATCACATACAGTCAGACTGAAATGCAATTATTGAAGGTAGCCAGTAATATCATTATTTGGCATTTTGAGCTGAAATAGGCAACCTCGATTTTACTCCTTTCCTCGCTCATAATCTTGCTCTCAGGGGTGTTTCTGGCAGTTAAATCAAAGGTGAAGACCAACAACCTCCTCATCTATACTTTTGATGTATCCAGAAATAGTGTTGAAAACAACAACTGGAAACAGAGCTGCCCAAGATCTTTTATAAAAGGGAAAGAAGAGATTGCACTTTTAGCAGTAAAGAAATGAGCATAAATTGTACCCTCTTCTAAGGTGGCTTTGTAAATATTCCTCAAGGATTTGACATAACACCTGGCTGCAGAAAGAATAGCTGTGTGCATCATGTATTTTTTAGAATACAATTGAAATATGTAATGCAGAACTGCTTGGGACTAGAAGCCCAAGTGCTGCTTCTGATAAGCCACCCGCTTTGCCATGTCAGTAGTAAGACCAGTGGGAACTTGGACTCCATAAACAGGCTGTTTTCTCTGTTGTTTCTCGAACTGCATGGACAGGGGATTAAATCCAATCAAAGGAAACTGTTTTGAAGCAAACTACTGCATAATTAATCCCTCTAGCTTCCAAGGATGCGTTATAAAGAAAGCTACTGCTGATCAAAGGAATAGCTAATAGATCTCCAAAGCCTTTTAGAGCTTTATTGCTTGCTAAGTTCTTTAAACAGATTTCTTTGAATAAGGCTGTGAAAATGCCCCTTTAACATAAAAGAGATGGCAAATAATCAGCTTTGTGTCTGACTGTATTACTCCATGCCTCAGTTTCCTTATCTATACAGTATGTGGGGTGTGTGTTGGAGGGGCAGGGTGGATTTTATGACTTCTTATTCTGCTTCTCAACCTTGAACAAGATTCATATGCAAATTCCGATTGTGCAGTTGTTCTGGGAAGGTCTGAGATTCTGCATTTCTAACAGGTTCTCAAGCGGTGCCCAGGCTGCTGGTTGCTGGACCACACTTGGAGTAGTGAGACTGACTCTAAGTTGCATCTCTTTATGACATTTTATGATCTTAAGATGACTTTATTAATAGCAACCATACTTCATATCGATGAATCCTAAATATAGCACTTCACATTATAAAATCCTATAAAGACTATTTTTTCAGTAAAGAAATCTCCAGGGCAGATAGACATCTCAATTACTAAAAGAATGGGTGAGCAATAGCATCAATAAGGATGGCTGAGGCAGATGGAGGGCACATGCTGGGCATGACTTTGAAGAGCAGCAGATAAGATCAGCTGACAGATCAGATATGAGATGTGAGAGGAAGGGAGAGTCAGGCTCATGCCCAAAGTTTGGCCTGATCAACTAGTAGAATGGTGTTTCTTAGTTACTGAGCAGGAGCAATTGGAGAAGAGCCAGTTTGGGTGGGTGGGTGAGTGGAGGAATCAGAGCCCAGTGTTAACTTTAAGATGCCACATTCGGATGCTATATCCAGTAGGCTGCAGGTGTCTGGAGGCAGCAAAGAGGCCTACTGCTGCAAGTGCATAGATGGTATTTATGTTTAAAAATCATTTAAAAATCATAACACTGTATGGATTTGGTGCTATTATCATCTTCATTTTAAAGATGAAGCAATTGAGGTAGAGAAAGGTGAGATCATTGTTTCAAGGGCACATGATCACCAAGTGAAGTCTAGCACTCTGCCTCCAGAGCAGGCAGGACCAAGGGACTCAATATGTCCAGCAAGGTTAGTGATGAGGAGTGTCAGGTAAGGGTGCACACAGAAGTCAGAATCAGGGGACAGTACAGCAGACCAGACCCAAAGCATTAAAATGTAGGCACGTCTGGTTTGTATACCAATCTCTGGTGAGTTTGTTCCTCAGATGCTGAAGAACTCTGAGATTGCTGACCAAATTCAGAGTTTGGACCTGCAAAGCTGAACCCACTTGGGCTGGGCTGGTCCTGCAGAGCTGCTGCCCACTGGGAGGGTCCCCTGACAGTTGACACTCCTTACTTTGCCTCTCTAGTGGCACTGTTAAATGCTCAGTGAATGTTTGCAGTTTTCCCCATGTGATGTCACAGTGTGCTTTAGCAGATGTTGTGGGCTTGGCAAGGAGGGCCATGGAGAATGCTGACGCTTATTTAATAAGGAGAGTCACGGAGGAAGCCATGCACATGCTGCCTTGTGGGACTCACAGAGGCACAGTCCTAACTAGAGAAGGGACATACATGAATTCTTAGAACTAAGGAAGTAGAAGTGATACTTTATAGGATAGCTGCTGACAAAGCACCTACGGGATATTGAAAGTAGAACTTCTGCTTCCAGTCTGGAGAAGGCAGGGCAACTCGTCAAGTGGGAAACATATCCAAGCAGGCACATCCCCATGCTTCACCTGCAGGGCTGGGAGTTGGGAAGGATAACCGCCACCCTGAGGATGCACTCAGTCCAGGTAAATGGCCCAAGTCAGGACGTGCAAGATTATGAACGACCAGAGGACAGCGTTTGTGACCTATGCATCTTTGCTGGTGATAGCAAATGCTTCATAAATATTTTTTTGGACAAACAAGTGGAGATTAAGTAGTTGTTCACATCAGAGAGGCTCCGTGAGATGCATTCATAAAAAGCTGGTTATGTTTCCTTAAGCTCTGGTTTCAGAGGCCGTTCTCTCTTAATGTTAGCAAGCAGAAGTATGTAGTTAGCATTTAATAAATATTTTAGAAATTGTTGTAACAAGGGTTTAAGGTATTAGAAATTAAATAATGTTAATAACGAATGTTTGGCTAGATTGTACGTATCAGAGCCTTAGTTATCTCTGCTGGGAAAACGTTGAATGTGTGGCCCTCACTTCCTCCCCTGGCACCACCACCCACCTGGCCCACGGTACTTTGAGTGTTGCATGGAGTAGCTTCTCTGTAGCATGGTTTGTGAATCTTATGTAGGTCAGTGGGGAAAATGATGCATTAATAAAAAGGTCTAAAAGTGATTCTTAAATCCCAGTATTGCTAAGTCCATATGGCATGAGAACTCAGGAGACAGAACTCAGGGAACATTATAGTCGAATCACTGAAATCCTCCAGTAATTATGCCTTTCTCTCCAAAATGTTGAAGAACTTGCCCAGGTTGAATTCCAGAGCTGGCAAGGAAAGCAAAGGGACTGAAAAGCTACTTTCCCTGCCCACTGACTCAGGCGACTGACGTGATTCGCACTTGTGCTAGGCAGTGCCTAATTTCCTGTTCCCTCACTCACCGCTGTTGCTGCGTTTCCGTAGGTCATACCCTTCTCCTGGCCCATCAGCTTCTTCAGGAACCTCCACAAGATCTGAAGTCTGGGAGAAAAGAGGGAACAGCACGGAATGAGCAATGCCATATCAGTGGGCCACCCGAACAGAGTTGTATGTCAGCAAAAAAACTAAGGCAGAATTTGCATGGCACTGTCTTAAGAATCCAATCACTGCTGTCTTGTCTATTTGGTTAACTTCCAAGAGGCTGTGTTTTCCATCATGGGCACTGTTGCTTTTTTCAGGTGTCTGTGGAAGGCTCAGGGCTTGACATATGATAGGTACTCAATGAGTGTGGAATCAGATGCACAGGTTACAGTTAGGCTTCTTCCCAGCAAGAGACAGCAGAAAGAAATCAGAATTCCTGCCCATAGCCTGTCACTTAAAATTTTCAAAAGAACTATAGATGAGATTTAAATATTAGTTATAGAGAATAAGATGCACTATTGAGGAATGTGTTACTTAGGTATGAGTTAAATGCTGTTTCCATTGCTGCAACAATCAATTGTTTTTGTAATACTTATTCTGCCCTTTTTTTTAAAAAAAAATAAGAGAAGTCATGGTCCTTCTTCCACCTAAGTTATAGAATAATAAAACAACAATAAGAGCACTCTAAATAGTAATAGTTCCTGATGATTCATCATATAAGTACTTGTTTATTCTTTACAATAACTGTATGATCAACCTACTCTTCAGATAGAAATCTGAAACCCAGAATCAGTAACTCTACTTGAAGTCCCACACCAAACAAGTGGCGAATCTGGGGTTTGAACCCCAGGCATGGTCTCTAGGACTATACTCTCAGACCTGGTACTTTATCCGTCCAGTGTTGTGCTGGAGTGACACACATGGGCTGGGAGTGACTTCAGCGTCACTGCTGCTGGTAGCTTGAAACTGCTCAAAGTGGGAATATTTACACCAAGGAAATTTGCAAACGTTACAAAGTCGGGTCCAGCCTCAGCCGGTGGGTAAACATTTACTAGAACATCACTGATTTCAGATGGCTTCTTTCAAAGGGCCTGATGCACATTTCTGTCTGCCTGGCTCCAGTCTCTTTAAAAGAAGAATTTAGGAGGCCTCAAAGGAGAGTCACATTTTCAAAACATTTTATTTACATCTCATCAAAGAGGAACAAGTTTACCTTCCCAGCTCTTCGAGTTAGCTCTAGAGCACTTTGGCATCCCTCTCCAGAGACTAATTTTTATTATAAGAATTTAGCTTTAACATATTTTCAGCCATTCTTACTTTCGTGACACATCAGAAATATATATATATATATATATATATATATATATATATATATATATATATATACATTTACATATATATATAAAGAATGTCACAGGGTCTCTAAGTCACCTTCACCCTGCTCCTTTGAAGCTCACTATTTCTGAAAAATTGCTATTATATTAATTTAATCTCATGAAACAAGATTATTCCTAAACTAGCCAACGAGCTCTTAGTCTTTTTAAATTTGGTTTCTGCAGGCCTTCCCAAAGCCATCAAGCCTTTTATATTCTAGAACATTTGGAAGACCATTAAAGGGAACATAACGATTTAGCAACAGCCAGGCAGTGACTTCCCGACACTGTAAAGCAAATGCCTCAATAGCCTTGGAAGAAAATCAACCTGTGCGACCGAGCTTCGCTATATGGGAATATATTAGCTTTAGGACATAATACTGCAAGAACGGCAAGAGGCTGAAGTTCATTACCATTTGACCCTGCAGGAAGGAAGCAAAATCATCTTAAAGTACGAATCGATTGTTTGGAGGCAAGTTGGACTCTGGGGAGAGTGAAGTGACAGATACTTAAGTACAATTTGATTTGTCTTTGTCTCCCTGCAGGTCTCAGAACAATGTCTTCACACAGCAATATTCCAAGAAATATTTACTGATGAAGCCAGTACCAGAAAGCATAAGTGGGCTGTGATGAATAAACACCTTATTGACATTCAGAAAACTATGCTTTTTGCCCCTAAAACCAGACATTGCTAGAAACAAAGCTATTTTAGACATGAAAACAAACTGGACAAATTGTCTCTCTGATGGTCTTTCTGTTTCTTAGCATGAGCCCAAAATGTGAAGGCTAAAATGTCCATCTCCTGCTGTGAGTGTTTCTGAGGCTGTCTCAGCATCATGAGTTCAGCAGAGCTCAGAACTGAGGAATAGGCCATCTGGGGCTGATGCAAACAGGTCAGGGCCATCTCTGGGGAAGCCTCCTTTCTATTCTTACCTCCCTTGGCTGACTTTCCATTTGCCTCTCACCACTGCCAGCCTCAGACAAGCATGGGAGAGGCATGAGTTGAGAGCAGGATGAGGATATATTGGCTGTCACGAGAGTCACCATAGAGGCCTGATCAGCATTCAGGTCAAAGTGGACAGAGGTCTCCCTACTCTGGCCAGCACTGTTTGTAGTTTTTCTATTGGGTTTCTGGGTGATATCTATGAAAAGTCTGGACTTTCAAAGAGGGTGTGGCTGCAGGCTGAGAGCCAGCTCTGTGTGGTTTTGAGGAAGCAACTTGTTGGCAGCAATGGCCTTCCTCACTCTCCTGAGGAAGGAGATACAAAATGAGACTTGGGTTTAGGGACGTGGTTAATGTTCTTGAATGAATCTCTGTTCTAGATCAGATCCAGCCTGATGGGCACTGTGAATGTGTGATTCACGAGTTGTTCACACAGAGAGGGAGCAAAACAAATATGAGCGAGCAAGGGAGAAGATGAGAAAAAAGGAGAGGCTGGCAGGGGCCGAATTTTTGGAAATAAACTTAAGTCGTTTACTTAATTTAGTGATTCTCTAACTTTAATGTGATCAGAATCACCTGGAAGTTTTGTTAAAACAGATTATTGGGCTCCATCCTTTGTTTTTCTGATTCTATGGGTCTAAGAGGAAAATATACATTTGCCTTTCTAATAAGTTCCCAGGTAATACTGAGTCCAGAGACCACACATTGAGAACCACTGATTTAACTCATTGTAGGCTGTAGGTCTTCCTTAGAAGTTTAGAGAGTTTGACTGAAAATGGTGTTCATTCATTCAGTCACTCATTTACCACATATTTAGTGAGAATCTGCAATAGATTGGCACTGTATAGATCAGTGGTTCTCAAACTTTGGCAGGCTTCAGAATCACCTGGACAACTAATAAAACACACAGAGGTCCAGGCTTGTTGAAGTAGGACATGACCCTGGCCTTCATATTTTTGCAGAGCTCTTCAGTGACTTCTGCTACCTACCAGAGTTTGATAATCACTGGCATAAAGTAAGGGAAATATGTGAAGAAGAGTCATTGCATTTAAGCAACTTAGTTTAGTTGAGGAGGGGACAGGAGAAGAGAGAGAAAAATGAAACCTCCCCCCCCCCAAAAAAAAAGAAAGAAAGAAAGAGAGAAAGAAAATTAATAAGCAATGTATAAATCACTTGGAGAGAACATGGTTATCCAGAAAGCAGCAAACTGTGCCTGGAGCTGAGGGTACAAAAACGAGGTGTTGTGTGGATCTCTTAGTGTTCTGAGGTCCGTCTTCAAGAATTTCTTGTTAATTCTTCCTCATTCTTCAAGCATTTCTTAAGCACCCATGTTGTGCCAGGCCCTGGTAGAATTAAATGAATAAGGAATGGGGCTCTGATCTATAGTGGCTCAGTAGTTAGTTTAGGAAAGAGATGCAAAAGCAAATAATTATAATGCAGTAGTCTATTCTACAAGAAAGAAATTTTTGAAGGTTTATGGGAGGAGCAACTCATTATGCTTGGGGAATCCGAGAACTCTTCACAGTTTTCATAAAAACCAAGCTGGGTCTTAAAGAATTCCAACTGGAGGGAAGAGCATGTTCTAAATTATGCAGATATCAAAGAACTTGGTGAGTTCAGGGGATGAGGGGTCTTTAAGCAGGCCTCACTCATTTGCCATGCTAAAGAGTTTGAGCATTGCCCTTTGGGCATAAGCAAGTCAATGGAGTGTTTTAATTAGAAAAATTACATGAAATCTTTCTTTAAAAGGTGATAAATCAGGAGGTATTGCTAAGACTAAACTCAAAAGGAAGAGGGTAGCACAGTTATTGCTTTATAAGAATCTGGCTGAGAGATGATGGCTTTACACCTCCAGCACTGGTGATAGAGAAGAAGGGTGCTTTTGATACACATTTCTGAGTTCTCAGTGACAGGACCTAATCACCAATGGAGCATGAAATTAGTTTGGATGTGCTGATTTTGAGAGATCTGTAGACCTGTTCTGGGAAAGAGGTTAGGATAGGAAATACCTAAGGAAGGCATCAGCTTAGAGATGGTGGTTGGACAAGAGGAATTGTGAAAAGGTGACTAGGAAAAGCATGTAGAACATAAAACCAAGCTAAAGCAGACCCCTGGGGCACCCCAGCAAAGGAGTGACTGGAGGACATGACAAAGGACACAGGCAGAAGGACAAAAGAATATGAGTAGAAGGACAGCATGGAACTCTCAAGTGGTGCAGAGTTTCCTACAGAGCTAAGAATGGGCCTTGTTAAAGGGTGCCTCTGGGAATGCTCTTCTCAGAGAATGTATTTACCTTATGAATGTATTACAACCTTGTTTCATTTCATAATAACTCTAGTTCAATGAAAACTCAGTTAAAGCCCAGACACTTAAGGAAGTAAAACAGAAACAACTTCCACTTACTAAGTACTAATTCTTCCAGGCCCTGTGCTAGGAACTTTGCTAATACTATTATGATCATCCAACTCCTGTAGCCATAACTTATTTGTATATAATATAAATCTTATCCATACACACTTTGTATGTTTTCATTACATATAGCACCATTTCTATCCTTCTTTCAGGAAATGAATGAACATATCATTGGGACTGCCAATTTGATTTATTAATCTGCCTCCTTAGGGAGATCATCAGGATTGGGTATCTTAAAATGTCACAAATTATATCCTCACTGTTTTGAGGCAATGTCTACTGAAGCTAAATATTTTCCATCTTTACTGTGAAATCCTTCAACACTTACATGACATAGATATTATAATACCTTTGACACATGTATGTTTTGTTCTTATTTGTAATAAAAATATGATAAGACATATAAAACTGTACTTAAAAAATGCTAAATAAGCCACCACCATCAACTTCCTTCTCTATCAGTTTGGTTTTCAGAAATAAGTTGTGAATTCTAAGGGTAAAGAGCCATGTCCTCCATTTTTTTTTGTGTCCCCTCCAGTGCTAGTAAATTGTAAGCATTTAATTCATGTTTGCTGAGTGGTAAAAGAAAGAATGAAATCAACATCAATTTATGTCTAACAAGGAAAAAGAGTAAGAACTATTTTTGGTTCTTCCCTCTTAGAAGTTAGTGGGACATATGAGAAACTGGGCTTTCAGCGAGTTTAAAGTTGGTTTCTAAGATGATCATGTGGCAAAGGTCAGGTGACCTATGAACCTACCTACTCACCCACCTGACTTACCTACCTACCACAGATTACCAGCTGTTATCTTGTGGATTGGCCCACACTTAGTGAAGAATCCAAGTCATCTCAGCCCCTAAGAATCCCTCCCAGGGGTCTGCTTGCACTTTTCCCACAACCCACCCCAATCACTGCACGTTGAGAGGACCCTGTGGGCAGACAATTTGGAGGTTCATCTGTGTCTTGCTTGGAAGTCTGCAGTCCAGCAGAAGCTGCAGCAATGGAACTGATAACTGTGTGAAAACTATTCTAATTGGAAACGTGAATTGGGAGGTCCTTGCCTTTTTGCAGGAAAGATGCTGCATGAGCTGTAGAGTTGTGTGACATTTATAGAAATTCAGGTTGGGACAGCCAGAGGCAGGATAATGATAGCAGGTCACAGATATGCATGGAACACTCATTATATATAGGATAAAACATGGGGGAGGTGATTGGGACATTGGTGAGTGTCCCATGGAGAAAAGCTCCACTAAGTCACAGATTAAGCACCTCTGGGGAGGGCAGTATTTGTGTGCAAAACAAGGGTGTACCTTGCCTTAGAGATAAAGGATTGAGAAAATGTGAGAAATGGCTGTATTCTTGAATTGGGATGCATCCGGAAGGAGAACTAAACCAGCTGGGACTCCCTGCTTCTGCTCATTGCTTATGTCACATCTTTCTGTGTTGACTGACATGGTACCTAGTGTTGATGGGAGGGTGAGGGAGAGAGAGTAGAAGGAAGAGAAACATGAAGCTAAGAGCATGGTCTTTGAGGAGGAAAGTAAAATGATTCCTGGGTGTTGGCAACAGAAAGTCAACCTTTAGTGGCCCAAAGCCCTTTGGGTTTCCCATTGGAGGCTGCTGACTCCTAATAGACCTGCCCTCATGACACATTTAGATGGAAGCCCTCACACTGCAGTGCCTGAGGCCTGCCCTCCTGGAACACTTGATTGACTCAGGGAGAAAGAGGACAATTACAGAGGTCCTGTGAGGTGAATCAGAACCACTGCCGGAGCTGCTCTTCTTTGTTCTCTGAGCCAGGGAGGTGCCAAAGCGAAGGGTCTCATAGACAGGGTCCACCTTATTGCCACAGGCTGCAAAGGAAGAGAAAGTGCATCTGAGAGAAAGGTTTCTTCAACTCATTGTCAGGAATACAACCTATCACATCTCCTAAATTGCATCATGCATCACCTATCATCACATGCTCCTGAGAAGCAGGTTCTGAGCAGCAGACCCACAAACCCCTGGGAAAATGGGGCTTTTGTGTCAAGCTTTCCTCGCAGAATTGCTCCCGCATGACATGTGCCCATTTGCCAGGTCCCTCCACTGCACCCAGCACTCTCTGCTCCCAAATGCTTCCTGATGGATTGATTTTCCTCTTTTTTTTTGACATCCCCAGGACTCCAATTTCAAGGTTCTTCTCAGAGACTGGCTTTACTTCCTCTGGTGGGAGGCTATGTTCACCCAGGTATAAAAGCTTGAGACACATATTTTGCAGTAGAAAGCAAGTATTTTTGAAAGAATTTGATATTACCAGGCTTCATGAATTTCTAATGAAAAGCTTTCTGGTTTACAAATTTCTAGTTTAAAACTTGCCCCCCTGCTCCCCCACCCCCGCACCTGCTGCCAAAAGGCAAACATCAATGTAGAGGTTTTCAGAGAGAGAGAGAGAGAGAAACAGGAGTATACTGAACAATATTGTTGAAGAATAAATTCAAGCCAGAAATATCTATAAATATAAGGCATTTTTTTGTCCTTATTAAAGAATAACTGTTATTCGCTGAGAGTTCCTTCTCAGCATTGGTCTATAATTTGTATTTATTTTTTTTACAACAGTTATCAAAAGAGGCCATTACTGTGCTCATTTTATAAGGTCTGACAGGTTGAGTAGCTTGTTCAGACACACAGTGGGTCAGTGGGGAAGCTGGGCTTTGAATGAGGTCTATGGGATGCCACAGCCTGTTCTCCACTCCAACATGCTTATGATGGGTGGCATAGCATATGCGTAGCCTTTGGGACTTGGGTGTTTTTTTTTTTTTTTTAGCTTCAAAAGGGAGAGGATGAATATTCCTGCAGAATTAGGTACTCCTTACATTTCCCTCCCAGCAAAATACACAATCAGAACCTCATCAGCCACCAAACAAATGCATAAACACTCCCCACTGGTTTTGCAGCCTGAGGAGAACAGAAGCCATTAATTCTAATATTGCTCCTAAAAACCCAGCTAAACCCATCATTGTCCCAACTCACCAATGGGCATAACTTCTTTAATGCATCCAAATTGTTCATGAATGAGCAAGGGGGAGCTGTAGTAACGCCGAAACCCTTTTGGCTGGAGAGAGAATGAGAAAGAGGAGGGCTTAATGTCACTGATGAAATGGAGAGAACCACTTAGAAACTGTAAAAACAAACCCATTGGTTTCTCTAGGGTCACCTCCCTGTCTCCCTGTAAGATGCTGACTTGTCCTATAATTTATCCCCAGAGAATGGAGATGTACATACAGATGGCAATATAAGCAAGCTACATTCCATCCAGAAAGCAAGCCCCAGCCCTGCTTTTCCTTGTCAGGGTTTTTCTCCCTCTGCAGCCCACAGCAGCCTCCCTTGTGTCCAGGCTTCTCATTATCTCCCAGGATACAAATGGACCATTATGCCTCATTTCACAATAGCTTATTACTGTGGTTTGTTAAAATCATAAAAGGGCTGGGCATGAGAAAGCAGACCTCAGGGGTCAGCCTAAAGGCCCTTGTATGTCTGATGAGCTCTACCCAGAAACATTTGCTTTGTGTTCTAGATTCCATTCTGTTTTTCTGACCTCTCACCCATGGTCTTTGCCCTTAGCTTGGGAGAATTACCATTGGAGGAGGAGGGGAACAAGTGAGGTAGGGTTTTAGAGAACAGAACTTTGCCAATCAGATTAAGTTGATGAATTCTCCAAGAACCTCAACTTATTGTATTCTAATATTGAGAGAAAACTTAATTGCCCTGCCTCTACTGAAATTCCAGAATCCTCCCCTCCTTTGCTTCGACACTGCCACTGATGAAGGCATGCCTTTGGTGACTTTTTCTCTGATTGTTACCACTTGGTACCTATTAACCCTAGGTCTTTTTCCTGGAGCCACAGAATGACAACAGGATCCTATTTGTGTGACAGGTTTTAATTTTTTTTGAAGATAGTAGTCATGGCCTACATTTCTCTAGGGTAGACATTCCTGGTCCCTTCTACAAATCTTTGGCCATCTTAGTTTAAAATATTGTCAAATGTGGTCTGGGTTGCTTTTTTATCAATGCGTAGCACCAGTAATGAAACCCACACTCCTAAGATGGTATGATCAGCCCAGATTTTTATTACTGTACAAACATTGGGGTTAATCTCTACCCTATCCCTGATACTCACTGAGCTCTCAGACAATTAATTTAAGTGCAAGGGTGACCAACCAACCTAGTTTGTCCGGGGCTGGGTGTGTGGGTCCTGGGGTGCTTGACTTTCACTTTAAAAAACTGGACAGTCCTGAGATGTGGGACTTCCCATGCTAAAACTGAAAAAGTACCAATATGGGACAGGTTGGTGATGCCATTAAGGACACAGAGTCCTTTCTTCATATGAAACATTAATCTCTTAGGCTGACAAAGCTCCTTCTCTGTTCTATCACTTTGCCAACTACAAAGCCAAGCTTGCAGGCCAGGGATTCTGGGGCTGCCTTCTTGGTGTTCAATTCTTAAGAGTGTTGCAGTGAAGGAGTGTGAATAGAGTGATCTCATTGGGGCATGCAAGTGGCTGTGCAGGGGGTCCTGCTCGCTTAGGGCATAGGCCCTTACCAGCTTGCCCATACACCGCTGGGGTGCTAGGCCATCGATGCACTTGTGGTGGATGCTCATCTTACAGGCTTTGCAGCGTAGTCCATGCTTAGCGTTCGTTCCTGTCACACATACAATGAACTTTGGTTAGGTATAACTTAACCTTTTTTGGTGACTAGCATGAAATCACTGGAAAGTGATTAGTTCCATAACCCAGGTAGTTCTTATCTTCTGCAACTTTTGCACGAACCTTTCAAAATGGGCAAAATATTATGGTTGATTCTTTAACCTTTTCTCACACTTTCTACCTAAGGTATCAGGTCTGGTTTTTCCCCACTCTTTTTCTATTCATTACTCCAGAAAATCATAGCTACCTCCATTTCATTGTTCTCTCAAGTCAAGCTAGCAAATTCCACTTTCTTTGCTCTTTATATAGGTTACCCATTTCTGCTCTTCTATATGTATTGCTGAGAAGTGCAAGTCCTGAAATTCTGCCCATTTTTACCTAAATTCCTATCAATAAGTCGAAGCTGTTAGATAAACTCTCAGAACAATAACTAATAAAAGGGAAACAGATATTTCACTGTGTATCACAGCTCATTCCAAATGCAAAATGAGGATATCCAAAGATATATAAAATTCACCATCTTTTCTACCATTGCTCCTTATCCAAACCATCATTCTTTGCCTGGACTAACACCCAATTGAACTTGTTTTATCTGTGTGTTTGCCTTCCTCCAATTTGTGTAAAGTGAGCAGAGTAATCTTTTAAAAGTGTACTTGAATCATTAACTTCTCTTGCTTAATTGTCTTTCAGTAAGTTCTCCATACCGTTACGATATTATACTATTATACTATGGTCACCATAGTAGCAAGCTTGATATGATTTGGTGGGAACCCATTTTTAACTTTATTCCAGGACAAGCCCTCTCTTGTTCACTCTGCTTTAGCCACAGGATCTTCTTCAAGTTCCTTAAAGGTGCAGGCTTTTTAATGCCCAGGGCCATTACGCATGCCACCCTATATGCCTGGAATGCTGTTTCTATCACTCTTCACTTGTCTCACTACTCTTCATCCTTCATATCGCTTGTCATTTCTCCAATGAAGCTTTCTTGGAAACATTCTTCTTTCACTGATTAATTAATCTTTTTTCCTATTATTCTTTTTCATAGCACTCTGTCAGAGTATTTTTATCCCAATTATTATTTTTTTTTGAGAATTTGTTTTTGTCTGCCTTTTACTCCGGACTATGAATGCAATGAGGCTTTAAGAACTGAGTCTGTTCATTTGCCACTTTATACCCAGCTCTGAGCATGAGGGCCAGTAAATATGTATTAAAGAAAATAATAAATTCTTTCATCGTCACAAATGTATAGAAACAGTGGTGGCTGATTTAGATAATTAATTGAAGTAGATTCATAGATGGTATAGAAATGGCTTCCAGAGCTGAAAGAGACTTTTGAGATCATCTATATGTATGATTTTATTTTACAGACAAGAGCCTGAGGGTTCAAACAGTAGAATGATTTGCCCCAGGTCAGAGGAGGTCTTGCTTAGTTTCTTCATTCTTTCACTGCTTAACTCAAACATTTTCTTCCCTCATTTGTGTTGTTTAACCTACATTAAGATGTAGTTGGGAATAATTAGATGATAAAATAAGGGGGTACAAAAACTTGAAATTCAGCTGGGAAAAGCAATGGGCAAACTCTTGACTGGGAAAGTACCTAGAAACTCTTTAGGAAGCATTATCTGAAAACTCCTTTCAGGAGAAATTACTTTAACACAAAGCATGTCTGCTGTTATAACCACAGAAAGTCTAAGTGACATACAAACACACCAAATTACTAGGTACGTGTGCTTGCTCATAAATCCTAGTTGGAAAATCTCTTTTCCTTTTTGAGAATAATAACTTAGTTGAAAGATTGCAATGCCTTCAAAAGACTAGACTTTGAAAGCAATCACTTATTTTTTTGTTTGTTTGTTTTAGAATTAGAGAATGCCATTTGTGCCCTAGGTGGAAATGTAAGTAAAATCTTCAAAGAAGGAAGTTATTTCATTGTGTGCTGGACACTAAAATTGCACTATGGTATATTAAAGGACATTTTCCTTCAGACCTTACCATCATAATTTCAGTTTTTCTTATCTGTTCTAATATAATTACCAGTAAGACCACTGGTAATTATTTGGTTTTAGGTGTTCCAATTTCTACTATGGGATAACAAGAGTGATTGAAGACAAAAGCTTGTATACTATCGCTCAGAAAATAGTTCAAAGGAATAATTTACTTCACAGCCATGGTGTTAGTTTACTGCAGCAAGATATGGGAAAGCTATTGCCTGACTTGTGGTATTACCAGTGACCGCTCTCACAAAGACATCACTGAATGTGACCCTTATCCTCAGTAAAATGAAAAAAAAAACCATGAAAACATGATTTTAAATTTAACTTTGTTTCATGCTGGCTCTTTGAATGTAAGAAAACCACTAACATTCCTGAAGCCTCAGATGTCTATGTCTATTTATCAAATGGAAATAGTATTAACTACTCTCAGGGTTGTTAATAGTAATAGTGTCAAAATATATGCAAAGGGGATCACATGGATTTAAATACTGGGAAACAAAGATGTCAATGGACTTTGAGCAAACATGGTAGACTTATCACATGAGTTTCACATTTATTCATAAAACCTCATTAAAATGAAAAAATTGTTATAAACTTCAACAAGGTTACTTGGAGGAGCAGCAAAAGTAGAAGAGATGTCAATAAATATTTGGAAGAGAAATGGTAAGAAGTTTAGCAGAAGAGAGGAATATTAAATTTACCAATAGCAACTTGGAAACTAGAAGGCTATGGATCTTTAAAAACTGGAATTTCAAAATTCTGAGAGAAAATAATTTTTAAGTTAGAATTTTATACCCAACAAAATTACCAATAAGTATGAGGGCAGAATACACACATAATCAGGATCTTCAGGGATTCAAAATATTTATTTTCCTCATACTCTTCTTAGAAAATTATTGAAGGATGTATCTTAGAAAGATGAAGGAATAAATCAAGGAGAAGAAAGGTGTCAGATCTAGTGTACAACAGAAGAACTGACACAGAGGAGAGATAAATAATATGCCCATATAAAAACTTTGCAATAGCCCTAGACAGATGCTGCAAGATGAAGTAAGGCAGTAGACTTGGGGGAAAAATGGAACTTAAAAGTTTATTGATGCTTTTGAGATTTGGATATTATAATACATATGGCATTTGACAGATATATGGGAACATTTTAAAGAAAACAAATGTAGTGCATGAAATCAAAAAAATGAAAAAGAATTTTTAATTTGAAAAAATATAAAACCTATGTAGGAAAGCAAATGTAATCATAATACAATGTTTGAATCAGAAGTTAGCAATAGTCAAAATAGTGTATAAATTGACTACCTAGTCAACACAAAACTGTGATGAAACTACTTGGTAAGATGAGAGCAAGGGAACATAGACTATGATATAATTTTGGGGAATGGTGAGAGCAAGGAAAAAAGAAAGAAGAAAAAGCAGAGAATGCTGGAGCAGTGAGAGCTAAATTTGCATCTTCTGTAGCAGAAAGCTAGTTAAAGTTTGATTAATCAATAAATAGTAGTAGAAGCACAGATTTTAAAAATATTAAAATAATGCCAGAAACAATTAAAGAGGTTGAAAGTGGCTGCCTTTCAGAAGTGAGTCTGGGTCATAGAGAGAGACAATTTCCATTATAGAATTTTTAGTACCATTAGTACCATCTTTAAACTAGTCTCATGTGCTATTATGACAAAAAGCAAATAACAAATAAAGTTACTGGAAACTAGGTCATGTCAGCTACTTGGAGTGATGTGGTCCTTGGTATATGGAGATGTAGGAAAAACATGAGGCCAGCTCATCACATAAACTTTTAAACCTTTCTTCCTTGGGATTTAAACTTCTGGGATAAATCTAAGATAGTTCTATAAATTATAATCGAAAATTGTTAAGAAAGTTATGATATTCAAATAGAGTTTGAAATGAATCAATGTGAGTCAATACAATACTTATTAACTATCAGGTACTGTGCTATTTTATGAGCATGGTATCATATACCACTATGGATAAGTGAGCTGTCCATAGAAAACCAAGTATTGAAGCTCTAGTGAATATAAAAGTCTATACATAGATGTTGGGAGAAAATATTAAAAGGTTGTTCTCAATGCAAGTGGCTAAATCAAATACATTGGATGACAGACTCCTTTTTTAAAAAAAATAAAATTGATTTTATGTATCTTTAAAAAAATTGGCCATACTCATTTTGATAAGATTTTGCCATAGAGACATTGCTTAACTCTTAGTCAAATTTCATGTAGTATCGGAATTAAAATTTAAACAATGGTTTACAAATGAGATCACTTATCTAGAGAAATAAAATAATAAGTAAAAATAAACTTGAATAAGAAAAAAATGAAATCAAAGTATAGTACTTAAATAAGCAGAGAACAATGGTTATAATTGTTATTAACAGTTAGTTTGCCTCCAAACTGTACAAATATGAAATTATTCCTATAACTTATTTGATTCAAATTAATGTAAATTAGACAATACAATAAAATCTCTATTGTGATTTGGGAAAAATATTTTTTAACAAATCTAGAACTACCCATATAAAAATGTCCGTAAATAGATCCATAAACATGTCTAGGAATACATAAAATATTTATAAACTATTCAAAGGTAAATGCAGACAAGATAGCTACTGGACTTTCCACAACCCCCATGAGTACCAGACATGGCTGAAAGAGGAGTCTGCAAGGGAAGCCCAAATCAAGAGTGTGCAGAGCCAAGAGAGGGCCAGAAACCCAGGTCACAGAAAGACCTCAAAGCCAGAGAGATGAGAGCAAAAGCAATGAGTGAGTTTTTACTGCCTGGGCACACCAGAGGCATTTAAGAGCTAGGCATTATGCAAACAGTAGTAAGAATAATGGAGTTGGTATTTTTAAACTAAAGCTATAATGAAATCTCTACTAGATAATAAAAGCAGGCATTATAATGCAGCTAACATTATTCGTGGCGGCTTACCCTGAATATACACCAACACAAGGAACGAAACAGAATTATGTGGGAATCAGTTAAGACAACTTCTATGATGGGATTCGTGCCTACTTTCCTGGCTTCATTTTCAACAGGTGCCACCTTGGTCTCATCCTTTGTTTTACCTGATCACTTGGGTTCCTGGTAAGGGTGGCCGGATCAGGCGCTGCGGGTTGCTCACGCTGTGTCCTCTGCCTTTCTTGTTCAACTGTTAAACAGCTTCTCATCTGAAACTCATGTGAGTATTTTCCAAAGCCTCCTGTACACACACCCTTCTTCCTTCCACAACGATAGGACTCACCTCTCTCTGTTGCCTCATCTTTCCTGCAGTACCTTTCACAACAAGCCCTTGGTGTGGAATGGTGGTTTCATTACTGCTGGAACCCCTGTGGCCAGAAAAGTGCTTGGCACAAAATACATTATTTTCCATCAGGAGTGATAAGCCTACCCAGGCCTAGGCCAGAGAAGTGCCCAGGCTAAGAGAAGGTTGGGGCTCCACCCCACGCATATTATGAAAAGAGCTAGGTTTCCTCTTGTGGCCCCCTGACTCTGAGAGGGTTTTGTGAGTACCGAGATCTAGTCTGCCTGCGGATCTTTACTCATGCAGAATTTTGATTCCTGGGATAGAAATGCATCAATTCTATATCATTATTCTATGCCATTATTAAAAACTTGAGGCTTCAAAATCTATATCATGACAGAAATATTTGAAGGAGTCAGTGATCCACAGTGGAATGAAAAAGGATACGTACAGAATGTGGGATGTATTTACATTACTCTTACACACTACTGTTCTTTGATGTCAAATAAGGATATGTATTTCTTCTGCTGAAATTGAAATGGTAAAATTAGAAGGTCATTCATTGCCCTCTCAGCTCTGACTGTCTCTGATGATTATAAAGTAAAAATATAAGTGTGTAACCATGGTCAAGGAGGATGGAGTTGCAGGGTTGGAGAAGGAGCAAGGAGTTCTAGACACCAAAAGCTATCCCTAGAAGATTCTTGATCTGAAGTTGTTCTTATCCCAACACCCTTTTGGAAGAGAAATTTGGGTTACATTTGGGGTGGGTTACAAATAGGCTATTACAGTTGGCAGCCATGAACAGAAATTTTCGGGATGAGCTAGCCAGCCACTGGAGAGGTGCGGGTCCATGTAACAGGATATATGTAAGGGATCTGCTCTAGTGCTCAGAGCAAACATGCAGAAGGCAAGTGTAGGAAATAGGAAGGCCTTCCTACTGCAGACTTTATTATTGTCAAGCCCTCTAAGCTGATGATTACTTACACGATCAATAATGCATTAGGAGTCAATGCTGCAAATGCATTAGCTGAGATAAACGCACACTGCTGTTTCTAGTTTTGATATGCACTATTCAAGGACTTAATTTTTGTTTTGAAAATGACATTGATGTCATAAATGCCTTTAAGAAAAGCTGTGTTCTCATCTTGGTTGATTCTTTTAGAAGGAATTGTGGAGCCAGGGTGGAGAAGTATAAGAAGAATATAAAAATATGAAAACAGGGCAGCTGTCTTACAACTTATTAAAACTTCCATGCTTCAATCATATTATATTTGGCTATGTGTGTACATGCATGTATAATATATAAGGACATCATGGTGGGGTGGAAGAAGTCAGGCTTAAGGAATCAAAAGGTTTAGATATTAGTCCTTAGCTCTGAGACCTTGAACAAAGCGCTTGATCTCTGAGCTTTAGTCTCCCCATCTGAGAAAGGATGTTGGGAGCACAAAATGGCAAAACCAAGGAGCTTTCTCTTTGGTAAGCATAATGCACCATGAAAAAGTAAGCAGTGGTATGGTTAGGTGTATCATCTGGAACTTTAAATATTGACTTTTCCTGAGGGCATGATTTCCAGATTCCTTAAGGCCGAACTGGACATTGCAAACTCAGGACTGGATCAGGCGGGATCCAGACAGAGCACAGTCTACATTCTACTCTCCTGTGTACACCCAAATCTCTCCTTATAACATAATTTACAAACAAGTTGATCTTTGCTATGGAAAAGTTTATCTCAAATACCTTTTGAACACAAATATATCATAAAATATTAAATGTGTCATTAACAGAATAATTCACTCTATTGTTCTTTTGTAAATAGAATTCACTTTTATGTATCAACTATTAAGTTATTACCCTACTAATGTAGGTCTTTCTCAAGAACGAAGTGGTACAGAGTGAACTTTTGGAAGGCATGGGATACTCTTTGCTTTATGCAGTTTTGGCTTATGAAAGGTTTCACAAGGATGTTCTACTTTCAAATAATGAGGGACACCTGTAATAAGTAAACAAATGAGCATGAGTGTGTCTCCATTAAACTTTATTTGTAGACACTAAAATTTAAATTCCTGTAATTTTCATGTGTCATGAAATATTATTCTTCTTTGGATTTTCTTTCAACAATTAAAATGTAAGAATCATTCTTTAGCTCATGGCTATATAAAAATAAGCAGCAGGGCAGATTTCACCTGTGGGCCATAGCTTCCCCCTCCCACCCCCAGTATTTTTTTTTTTTTGTATTGAGGTGGAATTCACATAACATAAAATTAACCATTTTAAAGTAAACCATTTGGCATTTAGTACATTTCAAATGTTGAGCAATTATCACCCCCATCTAGTTGTAAAACATCTCATCATTCCAAAAGGCAATGTTTGATAATAGTGACTTTCAAATCAGAAGTGAAAGAAAAAATTATTCAACAAATATTGGTGAGTCACCTGGTAAATTATTTGTGGAAAACACCAGATACTTAATCCATAGCATATTCTGAACAAAAGTTTAGATGGATTAAGAAATATACATAAAAGTTGAAACTATTAAAATAATTGAAGAAAATATTTTACTACCTATTTACTGTTGTGTAGAGAAGCTCTTTCTAAATATATTTTATAAAAAAAATAATATATCAAAAGATTGATAAATTTGATTACATAAAAACATACTCACTAATACAAAACTGAAAGGCAGATAAATTGGAGAAAATATTTGCCTTATAAAATTATGAGTGTTATACTGTATTATATGGAATTTAATAATATTTCTTATAAATTAAAAGAAAAGACAAATAAGCCAAAATATATCCAAGACATAAACTGACAGCTTATTAAAAAATTGAAAGGCAAGTATTTAATTAATGGCAGATTTAATTAGTAATAAAAAAACAGAAAAAATAGCCAAATATTCATTATTTTCCCTATCAAATGTGCAAATATTAAAAAAGATAACCATCAGTGATTGGATGTGGGATAATGGGGTCTCCTAGAGACTGTCTCTAGGAAAGGAAATGGTATCACTGCTGTCAGGTGAATCTGGGAACATACATCAAAGCTTTGAACATGCACATAATTCTTTGATGCAGCAATTTCAATATCAGAATTGGATCTTAAGAAAAGAATGAAATGTTTGCAGAGATTTAACTACAAAGATGCTTACTGCAGCTTTGTAAATAATATTGGAAAATGAAAAATGACTAAAATATCCCAGAATAAGGTATTAGTTAATGAAAGTTTGGTGTATCCATAAACAAAATACTTTTTAGCTACTGAGATAATTTTTTATCTAATAATGATTGACAGCATATGATGTTCACAATATAAGCTTAAAGCATCAAAAATCAGAGTAAAATACAAAATGTTTAGAAAACTCTCATTTAAAATGAACATATAACATGCTTGGAAAAGAGTCAGGCAGGGCATATGCCAAACATTAATAATATTTTTATCAGGGTTATAGATTTATAAATGCTTTTTAGTCCCTGTTTATTGTTTATTTTGTTTATTTGCATTTTTTTTATAAAGAGCATATTTTGCTTTTGTAATAAGTTACTACATATTTTTGAAAGAAAGTGTTACTGTTTTTGAAGAATTAAAAAAAAGTCATGCTGATATGAGAGGAACGACGCTAATGGTTTTGTTTTTAGAGTTGCCTTTATTGGGAATTTGTGGTTGGGAGTCCAACAGCTGAGGAAAAAAAGTGGTAGCAACTCCCCAGGTCTCTACTCACCACCACCCAGGCCTTAGGTAACATGGAGAGCATTGTCTTGGATGCCGCTTCCTGCCGTGATTCAGCATGTCCCTGGCTCCCCACCTACCACGTGCTGCACACCCTTCACGTGTTGACATGCGCAGCGGGCTTTATTTTCCTTTCCTGGAACAACATCCTTTAAGACTGGCCTTCCTCTGGATTCTGCAGAGCTCTTTCGATAGTGGAATGTTATGCTGCAGACTTTATAGACTATTCCATCTCAATTGCTTATGGTTGGCAAGAGACCTGTGCCCATTTCTCTATATTTTTTTCTTCAAAATTTAATAGACAGCTTTCAAATCGTTATAGATTTCAAAGCACCTTTTTTTAGGTCCAAGTTTTCTATGCAGAGTTTATGAGTCTTTGCATTATGGACATTTGGGGTCTGATGATTCTTTGCTGTATGTGTGTGTGTGTGTGTGTGTGTGTGTGTGTAAGAGAAGGGGGGCTGTTCTGTGCATTGTAGGTGGTTAGCAGCATTTCTGGCCTCTACCCACTTAATGCAGCAGCACCCCTCTTCCTGCATTGTGACAACCCAAAACATCTCTAGATATTGTCAAATATCCCTGGGAGCAGGATTACTAGATAAATTACAGAAAGTCTGGTTAAATTTTAATTTAAGATAAATTATTTCTTAGCATAAGGATATTTCAAATATTGTATGGGACAATTGTATCCCAAATATTACCTGTGACATACTAATACTAAAAAATTACTAGTAGTCTTTCTGAAATTAAAACTTAACTGGGTATCATGTCTTTTTATTTGCTAAATCTTGAACCCCTACCTAGGAGGCAAAATTTCCCCCAGTTGAGAACTACAGATGTAGAGCAACAATTATTTTCAGCCCACTTTTACAGCTGAGGAAGCTGCGGCTTGGGGAGGAAAGTCCTCGGACTAAGGCCAATAGAGAAAAGGGTGCAGAGATAAGATTTCAACCCAGGCATCTTGATTATAAATTCACTCTTTCTTTCTGTACACAGAAGCACTGCCTGTCTTTAGTCTTAAAGTGTTGAAGACTGAGAGCCCATTGGGATCAGGGCCACTCAATATGGGTACTGTGCTTAGGATCACCAAAAATTAGGAACTTTTCACACGTTCTGACACAGCAATTCTTTGAAGTTAATTATTATTCTACACTTAACAGATGGAAAATTGAAGATCAGAGAGTTTAAACAACTTACTAGAATTACACAGCTAGTAAGTGGGAAAGCTAGCATTCTAAATCAGGTCTGACTTAGTCCATATTTGACATTGCATCTCTGGCTGGTGGTGTCCTTTGCTTATTTACTACTCCCCTTAATCAACTAAGTTTTACTGAAACCTTTTAGCTGTATTTTCTGGTTGCATCAAAGTACCAGATCTTTTATTTATCGTATTCAGAAGTCAAGGATAAAAAGATGGAATGGTCCAGAACGCTTTTCAAATAACATTTCAGATCAAAGCCAAGTAGTGTAACCTCCCGATTTCCCTTTTGGATATGGTGACTCCTATGTGAGGAGTCTGTGAAAAGAGTAAAGAAACATGGGTTAATCTGAATAAATCTGTAGGGTTTTATCATCAACTGCTGAGAAATTAAGAGTTGATGGTTAAATTTTAAAAAATATATGGTGGTTTTTTTTTTTTTTTTTGTACTTGATAAGAAGGTGCTTCTAAGAACTGTACTGAACTTGGTAGGGAGTGGTGAACCTCTATCCATCCTTCAGTGCCCAACTTAAATATCACATTCTTTATGGACTTTTCATTGACCTCTTCCTCTTCAGGTAGAACAATTCCCTCACTTGAGATTCTCTAGAACTTTATTATTCCTTGGGTCAGATATTTACATGTGCATCCCCAATTATTTATAAGCACCCATATTTATTTAGTTACTGTGGAAAGAATGAAATAAATATCTATGTAAGACACAAATTATAAATCTTACAAAAATTTAAAATTAGCTCTTTTCTCTATTATTTCTGTACTTCATTTTCTCTTTCCTGGGTACCTACAACCATCCACATAAGTCTTAGTAACTTGGTGAGTTAAGAATATCACTGGACCAGAAAGACAACTTGGACCAGCATCACTGGCATCCCCTAAGACCCTGCAAGGAATGCAGAATCCCAGGACCCAACCAAACACATTCAATCAAGATGTGCATTTCCCCAAGATTTCCAAGTGATCTGCATGCATATTTAATTTTTTTGAGAAGACCCGTTTTGGAGACCAGTATACTAGGGATAGCAAATACATAGTATATGTGTTGAAGAAGCCCTTCGTTTTGTATTCATGGCAGACATCACAATCACAATAATTATCTCATTGAGCTATGGTGTAGCGTTAGAAACTTCACTGGGCAATTACTGCCAATCAATTATTATGGAAACCAACTTGCCCTCTCAGATCTAGCCAACCCTCTCATTTTACAGATAAAGAAACCCAGGCTCAGAGAAGCCAAATGATTTGACAAATATACACTACTTCTTCATGGCATAGCTGGTATTAAAATACTAGCATTCAGCTTCTTGGTCTAATGGTCTTATCATTACACCATTGTTGGAAGTTAGGCAGACATACATCAAACCAGGGTTTGCAATGACTTCTTTTTCACATCATCTCAAAAGGAGCCTTAGGTTACCTGTCACTGTCCTTCTACTGTGGTGTAATAAAAGGAACTTGAGCTTTGGAATTAGAGCAATACAGTTTGAACTTCTCCCAATACTTTAGATATCACTCAAGAGTTAGAAAGTGTTTTGTTTTGTTTTGTTTACTTTTGCTAAAGGGAAAAAAGGGGAGCATATTTTCCAACACAGTTGAACTTTAGTCATGGGACCCTGATTAAAAGTAACCCATCCTATCTCTCCCCTACTGTGCTTTCATTTTAACAAGATGGTTTTCAAGTTTTTTTGGGAAATTCACTAAGATAGTTATTCACCAGAGACTTGAAAGGCCATCAAACGAGCAGAAAGAGCACTAATGATTGCAACGACCTCTGGGCCATCTTTCCTTGCCTATATTCCCTATTCCTGGCTACACTATGTTTCCAGCCCCTTCTTAGCTTAAAAAAAAAAAATTAATGGCATTCATTGTTTATAAATGCTTCTGTTGATCTTTCCTATTTCGGTTCCTGACTACTAGTGGAAAAACTCTCCTTACTTCCCCCGCCCCTCGCCTGCACTGAGCATTAAAAATAGCAACAGGAGTTGGATTGGCTCAGGGCTTTGAGTTTGGAGTCCACAGCCTTTGCCCGCTGGGTCATCAGTTCACATCGTAATACGATGGCCACCCAGCTTTCCCTCCGTTTCGTGTGTTTGGCTTAAAGTTCTGAGAGGAGATGTCCTCCTGGAGGATCACTTTCTCTTGACCATCTGGAAACTATCTGGACCTGACACCCCTGACTCTGGTATTAATAATCTCTGCTGCTCTGCCTGTGCCTCTTCTCTGAGGTCTGCAGTTTTCACGACCTCATCTGCCTTCTTCAGAGCTGTTCTTCCAGCTTAAGTTTTCAGTATTTGTATTTATCTTTGGATCGCCCAAGAAAGGATTGACCAGTCTATACACTACTCCTTCTCTCCACTACTAATATCAACCTTTCATACATAAAGATAGCTTTAATCATAATGAATAGTTTTTAAGTTTAAAGTTCATGAAGTGTATGTATGTGTATATATATATACCACATTATCAGTAAATTCAATGAAGTAGGTATTATTATTTTCAATCTCATCTGAAAGACACAGGGATTGAGAGAAGGTAAATTCAATTGTCCAAGGTCAGTCAATCTACTAAGTGCCGAGCCAGAATGCAAGCACCCACTCCTGATTCCTCTGCACCTTTCGTGCTCTTTCCTGGTTCTGTATTTTGAGTTTGTTTGTGATGATCCACTTATAAAAGTTCACCAGTGCGATTGATGATGACTGTCAAGAGTAACGGATGAAGTTTCACCTTCTACAAATATGATGGAACAAAGCCCTTACTTCTTTCCCTTTGTCAGTTACTGAAAGTTTTAGAATAAGCATTAAGCTAAGCAGTTTGAGTGTAATTCACTTCAGGCAGTGAGCTAGTGCAAGCACTCCTGAGAAAAACAGTAATTCAATGTTTGCCTTCAGAAGAGGTTTGGCAGTATGTGTAAAGTAGGTGAGGAAGTAGAGATGAACAGATAGAATATAATTAAGAAGTTCTTGAAACAGGTCATGTGCGATGTGCTAAGCCTGGACTGGGGTGGGAGCAGTGGAGAAGAGAAGAATGGCCTGACTGCAGAGAAATCACAGAAGTAGAATTGACAATTTGCTCATGGATGGGCTTTCTGGAGAGAGCAGGCAGAGAAGAGCCAAAGATGGTCTAGAGGTTCTGGCCAGATAGCTGAGAGCATGTAGGTGCCACCTGCCCCATCAGGAAAGGACACCAGTTAAGTGGCAGGTTTTAGGGGGAAGAGGTACTTTGTTCTACTGTGGATATATTTAAGTATTTCAGCTATGACAAGGCATGTGGACAGCAAAGTTCTGGCAATTGGCGCGAGAGCCTAGGTCTTGAGAGAGAGGGCATGCCAGCAGCAGTACACATCCCTGTGGCAGCAGGACAGGAAAACAGGGAGAAGCAAAGAGCCTTGGAAGTTACTACTAACTGAACACTGCTGTTGTGGGACGCTGTCTGATTTAATCTTTACACAAACTCTGTCAGATAAGTATTTTTTACTTGCCTCTTTAAAATGAGAAAATGAATGCTCAGAAAATGTTCCTTGAAATTTCTTCTCAAACAAGGGTATCAGGATGATTTCATGCAAAGTGATAGAGTCCTCCTGTGTCAAACACAGTCACAGGGGTTCTTGTCCCTTCTCAGTTCTGATGATAAGTGATTCTTGTTACTTCTCTTTATGGCATTATAAACAGGGTAAAGATGGTGCTAGGATCTTAGATTATAAGGGGTCAGGCATAGGCTGAAGTGGACGTAAATTTTTTAAAGCATAATCCTACTGTGTCAATGGAAATGCACATTTCCTATGTGGTGGAAGGTGGGAGTGTGGGAGTGTGTGTATGGTGTGTACATGTACACACCGGTATAAGTGTGTGCACTCATGAACTCTGTTGTCATGTTGTTGGGGAGAGAAGTGCAGGGTAGATATAGGCTTCTAGATTTTCTTTCCAGGTAAGGTTAACATGTGAAAAATAATCTATGCTTTGTTTTTCTGGTTGCACAACCAGGCAGTGTTTGATAAGCTACAAAGAAAATGCTTTAGTAGAATTTAGCCATGTATTTCTCTCGCCCCATCCTCTGTCCTTAATGGCTGGGTTACAATGTACAGATGTCTCCCATGGATACACAGACAGACACTTGCCTGATGTTTTGAGTCTCAGGCACACACAGAGGACTGTCCCAGTTTTTACTACTGGCCCAGTTCTGTCATTTTATGATGTGGTATCCTCTGTGGCTGTACCACCAAGGTGACCATTCCAAAGTAGGTCCATGGAGCATTCTCTGTTATGGAAGCTGAATGACAGCAGAGCAGGATACACATTTTTCCAATAGGTCATCTCCCTGTAGTTATACCTGGAGATGGCCTGTTCTTATAGATCCTTAGCACATATGAAATTAGTTATGAGACAAAGGCAGGCAGCCTCTCTACATTTGTCTGTCACAGCTTGGTCTGAACTTCAAGGAGGAGGATGTGAATCAACAATAATAGAGTCAGGAAAAGGTTTTGTACCTTCAAGTTTAGAAAACTCTCAAAGTGTATCACAGTAGTGTCTGCTTTCTATTTATCAAGCTATTCCTTGAATGATTTCTCTTCCTTTCTTTCTGCTCTGGGCACTATTATTTCTTGGTTGATGGGACAAGGAGAAAATGTATAAAGCACAGTAGGTCTTGAAAGAACATGGAAATATATGTATTCAGAATATACTTGCTATGATATTATTAAATAATATCTAGTTGATGACCTATAAGGAATAAGTAAAAATTTAACAAAAGATCACCTTAAATTATCATTACATTGTCTCTGGGTGGTTATACATGCAGTGAAAATACTTTTCTGTATTGTTATTTCTTTCCATTAAAATATGATTTTAAAATACAAATCTCTTCTATGGGCACAAAAAACATTATTTTTCTGAAAGATCCCCTCTCTGCTGTGATTCAGGAAATCACCAAAGCACTTGTAAACATCATGATCTATAATTTAAGAGGGATGATCTCTTTCCTTTGACTATTTTTTAAAAGATTTTTTTTCCCAAATTTGACCATTTAAGACTTGGGTCAATTACTAGTAAAATAAACAGTTCACAGGAATGAAGTTTTGCATTTTCTTTCTTATATTGATAAGATAGTGGCAGTGTCTGAAAACTTGGGCAATTTTTATTTGGTGGAAAGCTGTACACACATAAAGATTCTTTTTTCACTACTTGGCCCCTTCCTTATTCTTGATAGTCATGAATTGTTTAATGATAGGGTGGAGAAGAGAGGCAGTGTCCATGTCTTCCTAATATCTGCATATGTGCACATTAAGGAAAACAATTAGGAACACGTGTAGAAGAAGTATAATTAACATCGTTGAGACTAACTAGTCTCTAACAGTTCCTTTGGCTTCCTGACTTCCCCATACCAGCCCCCTAAATAGGGTACAGATATCTTCTCATCAGTGATCTGGCTTCAGGACGTCCTAGTCTGATCGCCTGGTGAGGGTAGGAGATGGGATGGCCTTGGCAGGCCAGTGAGAACATCATGAGGCCTGTCGTTAACCCACTTTGCCCTCTGAATGCTGCAGCATGTCATGAGGGGAGGCCCAACAGGTCTCAGCTTAAAGTGACAGGGCTCCTACTCACTTCGTCCAGTTTCTAGGTAAGTTCTATTCCCTTTTCCTTTGCTATCTCTCAGTCTCCCCACTTGAGTTTACGAAGATGTTAGCTATCAGCACAGGGCCTGGCACACAGGTGGCACTCAATTTTTGATGGATAATTGGTTACTGAGTTTGCTATTGTTCTACCATCTTAATTCTAAATATTTTGCTTTGTGCATCATTATCATCATCATCATCATCATCATCATCATCATAAATAATTCTAATATTTCTCATTGGTTGAGCACTCATCCATCCATCCATTCATTTATTCATTCACTTAACAAATTCATATTGAACAATTATTACAGAATGGGTGCCAGCTTAGTACTAAGGATGCCACAGTGAACATGACATACCACAGCCTCCGCCCTCTGGGCCCTAAGCTGTCACATTCGCCCTTTGCCTTATCTATGTGACTGTATTACATAACTTATCTCCTTTATTCCTTTCAACAATGCTATAAGAGAAAACATATTTTGAAGGGTTATACTATGTTAAACAAAGACAATTATAGATAGCACCTGCTTTTTGTTGACAATAAAATACAAGAGAACCAGATATTATGATAAAGGAGTCAAAAGAAGAAATTTTTAAAAAACTCAGAAGAGTACGTGGGGAATATAGGGAAAGAAAAAATAAAATTTCACAATGGAAATCCTTATTTAAGGTAGTGAAGAATAAAACTGATACTACAGAAGATTTCATTACCATCATAAAGTAGCAGTTCCTAGACGGGCTATTACAGAAGAGGAGGCTATGCTACTGGCTTCAGTAAAAGCAGAGTGGGCAGGGGCAAGAAGCCACAGAATATGGCTGAGGGACATTAAGTGGAAACAGCAAGAAGCCCTGAATTAGTCTCTACTCACCAATCAACCCCAATCTGCAAGAGATTCATTACCCAAGCAAGTGGGGCCCATGGCAGTTTACTCCCATATACCTTTGGTGCTCATGTTCTCTTCTTGAGAAATATTACTGAAAATATACCTTGCACAACTAAGAAACAGAACAAAAATAAGAGCTTAAAAATCAAGATGTTATGTAATAATAGAACTTGTGGTAAACACTGAAGTCTGTTAGAACTAGAAATGTCTAAAAGGATATGTAAATTTTGCTATAAAATGTATATATATCTTAAGATTTAGTCTCAGGGTCTGAATTTTAAAACATTGGAATACCAGTAAAAATCTGGAATGATAAGAGTGCTATATTGAATTCGCAAAAATAAGAAGTAGAAATACAATTGCTGGCGGGATGGGAGTTGGGATTAAAAGTTTGCTGAGCTTATCTGGAATAACAGAGGAATCAAAATACCATATATATTTTTACTTTTTAATAACTTGAGAAATACAGAATAACAATTTTTTAAATCTTATTAGAAGAAGAATACATTATTCATCTTCTCAAACATGGTAAGTTAGAAGAGGAAAGAACACATAAACCACATACTGCTAATACACACATACAAAATGGAAGAAAACAAGAAACACAAAATAGAAATCAGATAGTAATAAACAAAAGGAAAGCCAAATATTTCACTCATAGCAATCAATGAAAATCCAGAAACCTCTTCTATTTAAGCATAAAAATTCAGGTTGGGGGAAAAAAGAATCTAAAATCCAATTGAATATATTTTCAAAAAAAGCACTTAGCTGATGTGACAAAAAGGTTTAAAGGTTAGATAAAGGCATATCAGGCAAATATGAAAAAACAAGTTGGAGGTATTATTGTAACAGAGGGTTTTATGAGAAAAGTGTTAAGCAGGATAGGATGCTATTTTATTTGAACAGAAATATTATGAACAGGAATATTATACACTGTGATGACCCTTTGTGAGCCAAGCAACTTTGCATTAAGATATGCAACACAAATAGAAATGAAGAGAAAGATGACAGGCGAAAAAATAGGGCTTCTGTGTCGAGCTTCCTTTTGGGCAGGCCGGAGCCTGTATCTGCCTGGAAGTGACTTTTAGAAGTATTAAAAATTTTTCCATGTTTTGTTTTTAATTTGCTTCTATTTCTATCGCTTAGTATTTAAAGGCACTAATTACTACTTTTTCAATGTTCACTAAGTGTCAAGTGTGTGCTGTGTTAGCTGATGTGGGAATAGGCACATAAGTCAGACCTGATGTGTCTTCGAGGAGTTTACCAAAGTCTAGTCTGTTTGGAAAATGACATGCCATCAGAGAACACAAGTGGTTGCCCAAGAACTGGAGAAAGCATTTTAATTGGGTTTTGATAGATTTGGGACTGGGTTAGATGGAGAGATGGAGCAGGAAGGAAGGGTGCTCCAGATGTTCCAGAAAGAACATCAGAACACTAGGGCACAGAAAAATGGGCTCAGAAAACAATATTAGAACCTTCCACAGGGAACAGGGTGTCTGAGGGAGAGTGGTGAGAAATATGGTAACATGAGCAGTCCTCTCTACCTCCTCTCGTCCTGTCTTCTCTTGTGACAGCAGTCAAGGAGTTTTCCATTTTAAAAGCGATGATATGCAGGTCCCACATGCTTTCTCAGAACATAACAAGCCCCTCCATTTCTTTGTGAGACTCTAAGATCTTTCCTTCCCTGGAGCCCACCAATATCCATTTCTGCTCCATCTTTGCTGGAAGGAATGTGTTTTACTTCTTCATTTAGGTAATTTTCAGTAAGAGTTTTCTTAAAATGAATAGTAGTTGACAGCAAGAATAAATTTTCAAAAAACCAACAGAAGATGCTTGCTTAAAAGTATTTTGTACTCCTTTAATTGAAAGGTGCTACGTACAGTGTTTTCTGAGGACACTGAACCTGAATCAAAGTCTTAATAAGTCATTAGTGAATTTGCAACTTCATTGTTTAGTGAACACAGGTTTGTCCTTTTAGTTTTATGTATGTGTGTGTGTGAGAGAGAAAGAGAGAGACAGAGAGAGAGAGTGTTTTTCCATTCAAGGTGTGGTTTATCGGTCTTTTTGAGCAATCAGATGAGGTCAGAATAGGTCAGGAAACAATTAAACTAATGGTCTAACAAGAGGAGAGCAGAAAGGTCCTGGTTTCAGTGTAATGTAATATTTCCTCATGTTATATTATTCATTACAATGGCAACACAGGTTTATTTGTACAACATTACCAAGGGTCTATCTGCATTTTAAATTCATTCCTAGTGGAGGATGTTTTATATTGCATCTTGTAGCATTAGAGTATGCTTACAGATGTAGTGATGCTGTTAGTGCCTTATACAGATCTATTTATTATGCTGATGCTGTAAGTGTTAGATGCTATAAGAGTCCATGGGTGCCCTGTATTCAGAGAACTGTTCTCAGCCAAATGGGGTCCTCCTTGCCTGGGGTGTCATACCCCACTGCCTTTTGGAGACAGCCATAGCCAATGGCTAAGTGACAGGAGTATACAAAGGCCAGCTTCTCTGTCTCAAGGTGAGACTAGGTGATGTAATCATGTGTACCAGGGTAGAACCAGTCTGAAGCCAGTTCCAGCTGGGACCATATCCTTACTTAGCTCCATCCCCTGGCCCTCCTGCTTCTCTGATTCCCCTTCTCCTGAAGGCACTCCTCACAACAAACCATGTTCACAAGAATCTCTATCTTAGTTCCTAATTTAGGTATTTTTGCCTAAGACAAAGCCATTATTTTTTTCCCAGTGGTTTATACTTGGAAAGTTTGAGAGTTAATGATTCTTTGACTTTACATTGACTGTATAAGAAAACTTAAAATTTTAGACAATGAAATCTTTTTTGCTAAATATTTGTATAGAAAATATGAGCCCATTTAATATGCTGTGACTTCTAAGTGGACACCAACTAAAAACATCTAGTTGATTTAAAAATAATTTTGGAAACAAGGTATCTGGTAGTAAATAGAAGAATGGAGTCCCTTAGAAAAACCTTAATTGATGGAGGAGACTAATGCATTGATTTAGTGCATGCTGATTTGTTCAATTCTTTGAAATTTCAATGAGATGCAGATTACCAGAAGCAAATCCAATGCTCTCTTGAAATGAGTCATTGTAGATAGTTAATTCAATGTAAAGACAGAGAGGTATAGATAGAATATGTTTAGTTGATGCGAAGTGAAGATGCACAGTGAAGATGAGGTCGCTACTCTCGCTCCCATTGCCAAGGCCTAAGCATGGCAAGAGCAGATGTGCTTGGTGGAGGAAGAATGTTCATCCAATCAAGAACAAGAGGATTCTCCTAGTCTAAGACTTGGTCTTGAGTCCTGTTGACTCAGAATGGGACATCTAGAATGGGAGTTGACAAGCACACTTGACTGCCTATTTCTCGTGGGTCTCAATAATTACCTTTGGCTCACAGGTGACCACATTTTTCTGGAAAGGGATAGTCTAAGTGAGTGATCATTAAGGATAACAATGTCTTGGAGGCAAGATTAGATGAGGAGGAAGACATGCCACGTGCCTGGTTAACCTGAGGCCTGGGAACCAGGTCTGCAGGGGAGGAGCAGTCTCAGGTGTCAGGGGCAAGGGCAAAGGCAAAGCTGGCAATAGGAAATAAATTACAGAGTGAAGTAGCAAAAGAAATTATAAGCAGATGGTCAGGGGATGAGGCTGAGGTCCTGGTCTACTTTTATTGGTCACTTTCTTGTGGCAAATGTGTAGCTGTTCCAGTTTCAAGGCACAGGCAGTCAGGCAAAGCCCAGAGTGAGGCCTTGTGAATGTAATTCCCAGTGTCCATTCTAACTCAGAAGTCCTAGACAGTGAGGATGCTAGATTCCTTTTATTTTTAAAGAGATATCCATCAGCAAGAAACTGCATAAATGAGATTTGGTTTTCCTTGGCTATTATTATATAACCTTTAGTTCTCAGTAGAAAGTAAAATACAACAACAACAACAACAAAAACGGCTTTAATATATTTTCCAAAATGTCATTCGAAGAGGATAATAGCAAGTGGTCTTTTCCTAGAATTCAGAATATGAAGATGGCCCATGACTTGAAGAAACTAATCTTCAAGTGATGTATGGAGAGACAGGAGGCTAGGTTTGAAGAGGAAAGAAAGAGAAATAGAACAGATCAACTGTGCTCTACTATCACTGACTAGAAAGTCCTATGCATTGTTTCAGGAAGTTAAAACATTCATCAACCTCTACTTCACTTCACTCTTCTTCTTCCCTCCTCACTTCCTTCCTCCTGCCTTTTCTCTCTCCCTCTCCCTCCTACTCACACTGCCTCTTTAATTCCCCCCACCCCTTTTTAAGAGGAAGTCTACTATTTGGTTTACTTTGTTTGTATCTTTGAATAGAGCAGCAAGTCTTATTGACTACTTTTTTCCCCTCTTTCTTTTTTAAGATAAAAGGGCAGCTACAATACAAATTTAATTGTGATAAGAGAAGAGTATAGTGTAATTCTCTTTAGCACAGTGCATGTTTTCTTTTGTAATTTTCAAAAGAGTCTTTCAGAATTATTGCTGTACTTGAGGTATACCTAGAATCCTCTTTAGGGTAATGATTGTGACATTCCTCAGAGGTGAACTCATTTCGTTACTCATTTTAAAAACACACATTCTGTTTGTCTTTTCACACTGGTCACAATGAGATTTAAAATAGACTTGTCATCACCTACTTAAGGGTTATGAATAGCACTGCCTTGAAAAGGCCCAGTGGAAATTTGTGTAGAAATTGAAAGTGATGTGTCAGACTCAGAAGCTAGCAAGGCAGACACAAAAACTAAACTGGAGGCCAAATGGCCTAAGTATTCTGAACATGGAAAACAGTGAGAACCCCTCCCCACCATACTTGCAGTCAGATGCTAGGCGTCACATCCAGACAGAGAAGTGAAGTGGAAGGATATGGTTCTAAGACCTAGCAGAATCTACCGAACTAAAAGGGTTAGCAACACAGAGACCATTCTTGGTACTGTGGTAGATTGAATTATTTACTCCATTCTTCATCCCTTTCTGTACCTGTGCCCTTTGCCAGGTGGCTTTTAGTCCCTGCTACTAGAGGCAGAGTATACTCTCCATCCCTCAATATGGGATTGGCCTACGTTCTGCTGGAATGCCAGTAAACGTGACAGAGTCATCTCCAATCTAAGGCCTTAACAGGCTTTGTAGGTTTCCACTTGTCCTTGCCATGAGAAGGACATGATATGGCTAGCCCACTGGTCCAAGGAAAGAGTAAGAAATGTGAAATAGAGAGAGGATGAAGTAACTGGTCTGAGTCTGGATCAGCTAAACCCCAGCAGATCCAAAGATGCCTGAACAAGAGTAAAAGAAGGCTACTTTAAGCACTGGAGTTTTAGAGTATTTGTTAGGCAGCATTGTTGTTGAAATTCTTGATTCACACAAGCACTGTTCCTAAATGTGGCCTGTTTGAAGAAAGAACATGAATAATAATGAATAGAAAGTGAGAATGTGAGTAGATAATGGTTTTCTGAAGATGAGGACAGGCCTTGTATTATGGTTGTTAAGAGGGGTTGACTTTGCCCCCCCTAATTTTGAATATTTCTCCCCTTACCTGGGTCTTGGTCAAGGATAAAGAGAATAGCAGAACACTGCCTTCCTGGCCATGTTGGAAACCACTGATCTGTCCAATTTCAATGATGACAGACACCGGCCTCTTTGGAGAGCAACAAACATGTCAAGTCTCATTTCAAATAATATAAGATAATTAAATAAGAAAAGACCTTTGAGACAACCTCTGCCCGACAGAAGTTCAAACACGTGCTGCTCACAAGGCAAGCCGTTCAATTACAGGTCCAGTGCTTCAGTTAAATTATTAGATTCTCACAGAAATTTGCCTTTTGACTTTACCTCTTGTTCCCAAACCTTCCTTCTAAAGACATGTGGAACTGATCTCTTGACTCTTCCACTATGGTGCTTTAAAATACAGCTGCACATATCAAACTCCCAGGGTTCCTCGCAATTTTCTTTTGACATACTATATTCAGTATTCTGAACACTCTCTTTTTTAAACACCCACTTGCTTGTCCATCCCTCACAAAAAACTAAATGCAGAGTTAGAAATAATGCTTAAGGTGTATGCAGAACATTGCTGTGTAGATGATGAGGGACTAATTACTGTGGTTATCGGGACATTATTTTTTCATTATTCATGCCTATTAAGTTAAAAAATTTTTTTTCCTTTAAACTAATTTGGTTTACCCTCCAAATATCTTTCTTTGTCTCAAGGAGACTAATGATTATTTTCTCTTTTAATAATAACAATGCCAACTCCAATGGACTCCCTTTACTGAAAGCCTACAGATGCCTGGTACTTCTCCTCTGCCAGTTCATTAATCCATACAAACCTGAAAGTGGTCTTATCAACTCCATGTAAAATGAGAACACTGGTTCAGAGTAGGAGTGTCACTGGCACTAGGCCACACAGCCTCATGGGGCTCAAATTTGGGCCATCTGATTCCATGCTCATGGTCTTTCTACCATTCTCATTCCCTCATCTCATTTTATCTGGGAAGAGAAAGGGCTAACTATGACATAAGAATAGTCAGGAGCAAAACGTGGGTCACTGCTCTCTCATTATGAGCACCAAACAGAAAGGCACCTCTTTGCCCAGTTTGAATGAAAAGACCTCTACCCTGTGACATTACAGAGCCATCTGCTGAAATACAACTATCGCATGATTGACATCAGAGCCAGATGGAAATGAATCAACAGAAGCCAGTCTTGTGATTAGCCAAGGTTTTCTCTTCTGTTTGAACTCTGCCCAGACAGCCTGCCTAAAAGATTGGCCTCCCGAGGATGTCCATGTCCCAATCCCCAGAACCAGAGAATATGTTGTGCTTCATGGCAAGGGGGAATCGAGGCTGCAGATGAAAATAAGGTTGCAGACCAGGTGACCTTGAGATGGGAAGATTATCCTTGAGATGGGAAGATGACCCAGGTGGGTCCAGTGTAATCATAAGGGTTCTTAGAAAGAGGGAGAGTCAGGACCATGGTGTGAAAAAGATGCAAGCTGCCACTGCTGACTTTGGACATGGAAAGGGGCCACAAGCCAATGTGCAGCAGCCTCTAGAAGCTTGAAAAGGCAAGAATATAGATTCTCTTCTAGAGCCTCCAGAAAGGAACGCAGCCTTACTGTCACCTTGTCTTTAGCCCAGTGACACCTATGGAAAAGTTTTGGCCTCCAGAACTTTAAGGTAATAAATTTGTGTTGTTTGAAGCCACTGTTTGTCATCATTTGTTACACTAGAAAAAACCCACTAATACTCTGGCAGGAAATGTATGTGCTGGTTGCTAATGATTCAAGCTATCTCTTTCTCCAGAAAATTTTCTTAAACAGATCACAAGCCACCTTGTCCAATGGGTAATGAAAAGACATCTGTCATGGAAACAGGAGAGAAAGCCACTGATACCAGGATATAAAAGGCTGGCTTCAAGATAGGACCGACTAGTGCAATTCATGTGCCAAAGCTCCCACAGGTCAGGCTGACAGAGGTTCCAGCTGAGACCACACCCTGGTTTAGTTATTTTCCTGCTCTACCCACTCTCCTCCCTCTCCTTTTTCCTGATAGCACCAACCCCTCAGCCCCCTCAATAAATGAGATGTAACTGTCATACTCAGAAGAGATGCCAGGCCACAGGGAAATGGTTCTGAGGGGGAGATGCGGGGTTGAGGAGAGACATCTTCAGGTGAGAGGAGCTGGCAGGTGAGCAGAACACATACTAGCTTTGTGCCTAGGGCCATACCGGGCTCTGGCCCCCAGCTTGACTATCTGAGGCTCTTGACCTTAAAAGTGCTCTTCCCTGAAGCATTCATTGTCACACCTAAAGATGGGTGTCCAGGTTGTGAGCGACTAGGAGCCACAGCATAGACCTGGCGTGGGGACCACGGGGTGGGGAAGGCCTGTCTCTCACACCCCTTTCCTCTCTGTTCTTCCTGGCACTCTAAGCATTTAAATAGCTATATGTCTAAGGTATTAGCACTGTCTCAGGAAGATAGTCCACAACTGGATCGGCCTTGCATCTGCTGATTTTCAGCCTTATTTTCTTCTCCTAATTCCAGCTTCTGCCCTTCAACTTCTCCTCCTGAGGTTGGCAGGGCGTTGCGGTGGGGGTACATCCTCACACCCCCTTTTCTCATGTTCTGTGGTGACTGGTCAATTACCAGGATACACAGCTGTTCTTGAAACCACTGGTTTAAATTCACTTGAGTCCCACCAAATTCCCTCCATCTATTTATTTGGTCACTGAGTTTCTGACACAGGAGACACAGAAGAATGTGAACTGAGGAATCTCTGTTCATGTGGCTCTGAATGGCCTATGTTCTCCTTTCATCTGAGGCGTCATATAGGTCATTCTTTTCATCTGGGTACAACCCTAGGACTCTCAGGCTACCACCATTTCTCTGAGGTACCACAAGTGAGTTCTTTCCGAGTTCAGAACTGGAATATTGGCTGACTCACCTTTCTTGCCTGGTTCAGTACCTCCCTGAGGTCCCCTCATATGAGAATCATCCTTCCCACACCTGCCTATCTGGGTCATTCACCTGGAATTCACCAAGCAATAGACCCTTCCCCAGGCTGCCCCAAGTAGACATCGCCACACACATGTAGTGTATGCTGCCACGTGGCACTCCGATCCCCCTGCAGAGCTGAAGCATTCGATCCCCAAATGCTCAGTGTCTTTGCCTCCCCTTGATTCCCTCTCTGCTAATTGCCGTAAGCTAAAAACAAAAAACAAAAAAACCCCAAAAAACTGCTTTATTCAAAATCATGCCCCCTGCCCAGGGGCTGCCCATACTCAGCAAGAGGTGATGCAGAGGTACAAAGTCCCAGATCTCCAGTCTCAATGTAAGCTGCACTATCAAGGGCTAGAACTCCTGGGGGCTTTGTGACAACTATAGCACAACCTAGCTTCTCCCTCTGTCCAGTCTTGCTTCCTTTACCTTTTCACAAATACCGTTTCTCCAAAACATGCCCAAGCAATCCTCCTGTGTGTACATCTCGGAGGCACGAAGTCTGATTGCGAGTACGTGAACTGTGCTACACCACTCCCCCTTTGGCTTTTCACAGGGTCCCGGGACCTGGAGGAGAGGGCGGGGGATAGGCTTACCCACGATCATGTGGTTGCAGACATCACAGAAAGTGGGCTTCTTGAAGATGTGTTCCTGAAAGGCATGGGCCTTGCCGCTGCCCGGGTGCAGACCAGCCCTGGTGGGTGTGGACGTCAGGCTTCCGGGGGCAGGGAGTGGGCTGGAGTGGGGGCTGACCTCAGCCAGCAGGTCCGCTGGCAGCTTCGCATCGCTGTTGGTTCGCTGGAAGAAGTTGTCAGCACTTTTGCTCCGCAGACTCTTGGTCTTGAAAGAAAGTGATCGTTTTAGTTTCTGGAGCTGCAATGCAATGACAGAACAGACTCTCTTACGATCAATCGTGCAGATTCATGCAGTGTGGGTGAGGTCTGCTCCATGCACTGCTTGCTTCCCACTAACACCCTTAGCCCCCAGGAGGCTCATACATGTCCCTGTGTGGGGGAAGTGATGTCAGCGGCTTGGCGGTATTCGGCAGCTGCTCACCCTACCCCCTGACAAGCCAGACTACAGAAAGAGGTTCTGTGTTGGCTTGGCTCTTCCCCTGCTCCTCCTTCCTGCCTCCTTGAGGTTCCACCAACATGCTGTTAAAATATCCCACAACATTGAGTTTTTGGCACCAATGTCTATAATGCTGGGGCTTCTGCTGGTCCTTCTTTCTTACGGTCACTTAACAGCCACTTGTCTATACACAGCAAAACAGTAGAAGCCACAATCAAACTCAGAATCAATCTGGCTAAACTATCCACAGAACACAAACCAGAAACTCTCAAGCCTGCTTGGGTCTGAAGCATATGGATAAGGAATCTGCATATGTGTGTGCCTGCGTGTGCGTGTGCGTGTGCGTGTGCATGTGTGTGTGTGTGTGTGCATGTGTGTGTTTGGGGAGGTCACAGTGTGGAATTATCTGTCTGACTTTCTCTGCTCTTCCCCCTGCCCTGACACTTATTTTTGGCCATTTGGCAAACTAGACCATTTCTTGTTAGCCTTTGGCACTCACACAAAGGTACCAAAATGGATTTGGGAAAGTACTGACTTCAAAAAGTCTGAGTTTGGGCCAATCTGTACCCCCAATCCAGTCCTCACATTGGAGCTAGAGGGATCTTTTTGAAACACAGATGTGGGCTTTTGAGGCTATTGTTTAAATTCCTTCATAAAATTTCTTTTGTTCTTAAATTTAAAGAAAAGTTTATTGCCATGGGCTCCCAGGACTGGCAAATTCTGGATCCTGATGAGAGTGTGTACCACTGTCCACCTTGCTCTGTCCACCCTAGTCACAGTGGCGTTTTACAAGTCTCTAGTGTTATTATGCATTTTTATAACCAGCCCTTAGTACATAGTGTTCCCTCTGTCCAGAAAAAAGAAATAAACCACTTAGTAGCTGCTTGACCTGTAATAGGTCACTTTGCCTTTAAGATAGTTCCTTTTGTAATTGAATATCCACGAGGACTTGGCTTGTTGCCTGGAATAAATGTTTATGGCCTGAAACTGCAGGCAAAAAGTTGCTAAGCACACTATTCTAATAAAGGCCCGAATCAAGTGCGGTCAAACATCCCTACAGGATATATCAGGTGAGCTGATCTGGAGTTGCCAAGCCTAGCCACCTCTGTATCACCTCTCCACCCCGACTCCGGCTTCCCCCCTACCGCCACTTTCCCCCACTCCCTGAAACCACCACCACTAACTTCTACCTAAGATCAGGAAGATATGGTGGTCTTTACTGCTGGGGGTAGACTGCAAAAATGCTGCACTTCTCTACCCTTCCTTGTCCCCATTCCCCTTTGCAATGTGACTTTGCAGCTCCTCCCATCAAAGGTGGAGCATGTTTCCCCACTCCTTGCATCTTGATGATTTTGGCAATTCGACCAATAATATAAAGTGGTAGAAGCAACTTTAGGCCAGTTCCAAGCCCAGATCTCAAGATGCCTCGCATGCTTCTGTCATCTCTCTTGGAAATGTGCCAAACTGCCACATGAACAAACCCAACTTAGCCTAAAGGATGATGAGGGATGTATGGTCCTGTCACCTACCATCACTACGTTAGACCCCAGAAGCAGAACCACCTGCTTTTTTGTAGGGACTGAAGACATTTACATGAGTCCAGAAGAACTGTCCAGCTGAGTTCCACTCAAATTGTCAACTCACAGAACCACCAACTAAAGAGGTGACTGGCCTTTTAAGATTAAGTTGGGTATCTGTTATGTGCACACAACACAATGCTATTCTCCCCACTTTCCTGGCATGTGCTGGGATTATACTTTGCTACCCATTAGAAGTTGGCTGTGGCTGTGTGAAGCCAGCTTTCTACTTCAGAAAGCCATATAAGGTGAGGCCCTGCAGGGCCCTCTAGAGAAGCCCCAGTGGGGCCAGCAATGGGAGATTACCAGCCAGAAAGGGCTAGGGAGAGAAGCAACAGCCTCCATAGACAGGTTAGAAACAGTGGGCCAGTCAAGACTCTTCTCTTGTCTCTTTCCATCTGCCCTACAGCCCAAACCCACCAGAGGAGTTGGAGCAGTTGAAGAAGGAGGAAGGAGGTGCTCCTGAGTTATTTTGAAGTTGTTTGTTACTATACAATAACCCAGGGCATCCTGACTGATATGGGAGTCATAAGCCCCTGGAAACAATATTTATTTTGAAAAGGACCCTCTGTCTCCAGGAGGCAAGTATAAAACAGTAACTTTTTGAGACTGAGGCAAGGACATGAAAGCAGCAAAGAGACAGAACACATCTTTTACCCTTCAAGTCCTTCCCGCTATGCACTGGCCTGGTACTGGAGAAAGGGAGATTTAAATAGGAGGTGAGATTGAAGTTTCATTTCAGACAGATTTAAATAAAGTGTCTCAGAAGTTAAGGAATCTGCCAATATTTTGTCATGGGCTATGCCAACCCAGGGGAGGGAGGTTTATCAAAACAAATACCATCGGGTAGAAAAATAAACTCATTTTCTGTTTCTCCTCCATGTTGTTTAGATGGTTCAATAAGCTGGCTACCCTTGTCTCAAAAATAGAACAATAACACCTACCCTGATTACATCAGGAAACATTTGTGAAGGTTGCAGAGGATAATGTATGAGAGAGCTGAGAATTCTATGTGATACAAACAGAGGGAGGATGATAGGGCGGAAGAGGGGAGGAGGGAGCTGGCATTGTGGAGTTGGCCCGAGTGCTTCACCAGGTGATTCTTCTTCATCTTCCCAATTATTCAATAAAGGCTTTGTTATTTTTCCCCTGGAGAAATGGAAGCTGAGAAAGGTTCAGAAACTTGTCAAACATCACACACAGCTTATATGATTAAAGACCAAGGTTCAAAATTAAATCTGCCTTCCTCTAAACCTCATACTAGTTTGTTGACAGAGGACGAATGGGGGCTAGAGGAGAGCTATCATTGCACCCAGGCAGATGGAACCACTTCTGGTGGTCAGTGAGAGAGGGAAGGGATGTGGAGTGGGAAAGCAAATCTCCTTTTGGGAGCTATTGCTTTTATTTTATATATCTCAAATTTCTTAAAAATTATAAAAGTGCATGCTTTCTTTATTAAAGGGGAGTGAGAATCAGACATCACTGTATGGCTTTCTGCTGCCAATGCAGGGGAAGTGATGGGGTGATGCCTACGTACACACAGTCTGGCCCCCCTCCTGTGCTCATGTGCTTCCTTCAAACCCTTCCATGGTGTGCTATGTTCCCCAAAAGTTTAGTTCAATGCCAAGAAACCTGTAACATTTTTCTTGCCCTGAAGGATGTGGCTGGAAATTGTGTCAGAGACCTTTGGTGCCTGCCTGCCTCTATAGCTAGAGAATTTGCCTTGGAAGACAATGTGACATTTGTTACTCAAGTGGACAGTTGAAAAGAAATGCCTACAAGTCAAACAAGTCTGAGCAGTGAGCTCAAAGGAACATGCTTTCTCCGATTATCCCTAAAAGAGCAGAGGCCAAATGACAACATACGAAATGCAGAAATAGAAGCAAACTCTGATAATAGCAGATGTCACAAAACGGTTAGCTTCCACATGTCACTGCCACAGCCCAGCTCCATTCTACTTATAATAATAATGGTAAAAGAAACAGATAGTTTTGAGGACTTTACTATGTGCTAGAAACTACTCTAAATACTCTACTTCATGTGATCATCCCAGCAACTCTATGAGTAAGGGATCATTCATTCATTCATTAACTTATTAAAATAATTTTCTAATAAACACTTATTGGGCTACTACTGTGAGGCAGACATAGCCCTTGGTTTTAGTGAAACCAAGGAAAATCCTTGCAGTGAAAAAATTAAAATCCTTCCCCTTAGGTTTAACATCTAGTGGGTAGAAACAGAAAATAAATAATGTACAAAATATGTATAATAATATAAATTTGGGTAGGGATAAGGGCTATGAAGGAAATTGAAGGCTTCTCTGACAGGTAATATTGGAGCAGAGATATGAAGGAATTGAGGGTTTAGCTACCTTAGAGAAGAGCATTCTGGGTAGTGGGGAAACCAAGAAAGTTCCCTACAAGAGAACAAGGTGGATGTTTGTGAGGAGCACCAAGAGGTCAGTGTGTCTGGAGCACAGCAATGAGGGAGAGAGAGCAGAGAGGTTAAGGGCCAGTTTCATATAGAACTTGCAGGTCATGGCAAGGATTTTGGAATTTATTCTAAGGACGATGGCTTTGAGCAGGGATGTGACAGGGACTGACTCTTATTTTAAAAAGCTATTCTGGCTGCCGTGTGGAAAATAAGACTATAAGAGAGTAAGATGGAAGCAGGGAGACCAGTTGGGAGACTCTTGCAATTATCCTGGTGAGAAGTAATTTTGGCTTGGCCTAATACAGTAAGACATGGGGCATGTTTTGAAGGTAGAACCAATTGGGTTTGTTGAGGGATCAAATGTAGACTATGAGGCAGTGGGTAGTTGAGAATGATGTCAAGCCTTTTGGCTTGAGCACCTAGGTGAATGGAGGGACTGTTTACTGAAAGGAAGAATAAGTTGGTATAAGGAGTGGGGTGGGGATCAGAGTTGAGTTTTGGGTAAGTTTAAAATGCTTGCTTTGAATTCTACTGTTGCTGCCAACTAGGCAGTTGGATCTATGATTCTGGAATTCAGGGAACAGGTCCAAGCTGCAGTAATGCACTTGGGAGTCATGAGCATATAGATAGTATTTGAAGCCAAGAGACTAGATGAGATCACTATGTATTGAGTACAGACACTGATAAGGAGTGATCTGAGGACAGAGCCCTGGAGCATGCCAATATTTAGAGCTCAAGAAGATTAAGGACAAAGAAATCTGAGAAGGAGGGGCTAGCGAGGATGAAGAAAGATGAAAGAGAGGGATGTTTTAGAATCCAAGGGAAGAAAATGATTCAAGAAAGAGAGAATAACCAGCAGCATCGAATGAAGCTTGAATGTCAAATAATATGATAGGTAGGGGTTGGCCATTACATTCAGCAAAGGGAATGTCTCTGACAGTAGCCTTGACAGTAGCCTTAACAGAACCTTCATAGATTCAGTGAGGTGGTGAGGTGAAAACCTTACTCATAAGATTTCAAGAAAGAGTGACTGGAGGGGACATGAGCAGAGGTAGTGCGTAGGCAGTTTTGCTATAAAGGGGATTAGTAAAAAGAGGCAGTCACTGGATGGGGGTGTAGCATCAAGAGAGGCTTTCTGTTTTGTATTATTTAAATATGGAAGATTATTTTAGCATGTTTTAAATCTCATCGAGCAGATGAGACGGGGTGAGACACAGTGCACTGGAGGAAGGGCTGACTTCAAATCAATGAAGTAGTTTACAGAAACAATTCTATCTCCTGTGTGAGTGGAAAGGGGAAATAGAGGGAGGGATGCTGTAAGCTGGAAGAGAGAGAAGATATGGAATAGCTGTTTCAGAGACTAGAGAGTGAATGGACGAGATCAATGCACACTAGAGGATGGGAGGGAGGCACAGAGGGTCCATTTTAGGAGATTACCTCATTTTACAGTTGAGGCAACTGAAACTCAAAGTTAAATGGCTAGTAAGTTGCAAGATGAAGACCCACATGCAGGTCTCTAACTCTCAAGCCCCATAAGCCAAACGGACTTTTAAGAGAAGGTTTTCTACCCTGACTTCTCCTTAGTAGAATCCCTCTGCTTAGTGTGCTTTATCTTCCTGGTGCCAGCTGGAATTTTAGCAATAATCCGTGTGGTTGCCATGTTGAACAGCACTTGTATGGTAGTTAATTGGGGAAGAGCAGAAATTGGGCGTCATTAGAGCAATGGAACACAGAGAATTAGAGCCTGAAGGTGACTGTAGTGGCATGCCCATCGATTTACCAGTCCGCCCTGCCGTGGCACATAAAGTTAATTAAGCAGCTTGTGCTTGATCATTTCAGCCAGGATTCAAAGGCTGCACTATGTGGGAAAGGGGAGGGGGGAGTTGGAGCAAACGAGTCTCTAACCACACAGGCATAAATCAGGAGGCACAGTCACCATGTTAGTTTAGTTTCCTGCCTGTTGATAGTTAACCATAAAGTCGCCTCTATGGATATTTCCTTTGCTGTTTAAGACCAAACCAATGATGCATTGGCTTTTGCTTTGGAATTAAAATGAGGTCATCAGAGAACATTCAGCAAGCAAATGTCTTCCCCTTGATGCCCATATGTGATCTACATCTTCGATTTTAAAATGAGCATGTTTTCCTTTTTTCACATTTCAGATTTTCTAAACTAGGGGTATGCCTCCAATTGCAATGCTCCTTCCTTTCTTTCTTTTCCTTTCCCCCTGAAAAGTTATTAAATCAATTGGTGACAAGGAAATAGATTATTTGTCATAATGTAATATCACAGTCCCCACAAATTGCCTGTAAAACCCAGCTCCCTTCACACTCCATCGGCCATGCGGATTCACTTCATTTATTCTAAGTTCGGCTAATGCTGTGGTCTGCCAGAGCTCTTCCCACCCTCGCCCCCAATATTTTACCCATGGCTCCATACTCAGAGAGTAAATACCAGGACCTTGAGAAATGTAATGCCTATGACAAGGACTGACTTTCTCATCCACGTCTTTACCCATCCACAGCCTGATGTCCTTAAAGGCAAGTATAATACATTCCAGGTCCTGGTTTGATTGAGTCTGGGTATCAACTTCGAGTCAGAAATTGTCTCCTTACGTCTACCTGGCTCTGTCACAACCAGCTGCAAAAACCAACTGTTAATGAAAATATGACCAAAGCAACAGTTAGTGAGTTCTAACTAGAACAGCTATCTTCGTCTTTTGTAACATTTTTATTTTAAAGAGTCTTGTACTCTTTATACAATTGTCTTTTACTATATCCCTCAATCTGGGCTTGTCTGATGTTTCTTTACAATTAGATTCAGGTTATATATTTTTTCACACTGAAATATTGCAAAAGTGATGCTTTGATTTTAGAAGGTATTATAATATTTATTTTTGACTTTGTATTTTATATTAATTTACTTGTTTGTTGATTATCTGCCTCCCACGCTAGAATGTAGCCTCCACGAGGGCAGAGAATTTTTGTTGTTCTATTAACTTCTGTCCCTCAGAACCTCAAAAAAGCTTGGCATATGATAGGCGCTCAATAAATATTAAAAAAAAAATGAATTTAGGTGTGGCTAATTCTAATACACTTAACCACAAGAAAAAATGCTCACTCCAGCATCCTCCAGAGATTCCAGAAAACTCTTCCTATCCTACATATTCTTGAGCAGTTATGGCATGCCAGGAGGCTTGAAGATGCCTTGAGCAGAGAGGATGAGTCCTGTAGTGCCTCTCTGGGGGCTCTCAGGTGCATATTTTCAAGGCTGGCCCAGAGGGAATGTTGCAGCAGACTACTTAATTTAAGGCTGTGCAGGTCATGAACCTGGGACATTGCTGGTTGGAGGAGGGTCTGTGAAGTGTGCAGGTAAGAAGTCATGCCGGATGATGCTCACTGGAATGTGGAGGAAGGCTGAGGTGTTTCACAGGCTCAGAGACGTCTCAACACAGTCACGTTAGTCCTTGGAACATTGGGAAGGTTCTGCTCTGCTCATCACCTGTCCAGAGTGGGACATGACAGAGGCCTCCAGAGCTCTTGTTTGTAAAATTTCCTATTAACTCAGAAGTAGGAGAGTGAGTGTGAAAGGTAGAGGGGAAAAGCAAGGTGGAGACTGACTGAAAGAACGGGCCCACAGTTCATTTTCCCAGTGTAGGTTCTCAACCCAAGGGTGAGGCCTGAGCTGGGGTGTTTGTGGATGGAGGCAAAAAGGAGGTTGGTGGCAAGGATGAGGGGAATAACAGTATGTTAATTGTCAGACTAACATTTTGCTTTAGATGGACTTAACTTTGAATACCTGAAAATAAGACTGTTATGACCAACAATGAAAGCTATGACATATGCTCAAATGTTGTCAAGAGGCAATGAATAAAATTCCAACCAACCATGTTAGAAGAGTGTGAGAGGAGAAAAATAAGGCTGATAGCTGAGGGCACCACAATGTGTTCAGGCCCTGAATAGACTGGTATCCTTATCTCTATTTAAGAATTGTTTTCATATGCACTAGATAATCACTGGCAGGAGCGGAACTTGAACATAAACTTCTGAGTCCACATCTGGAGACTTTTCCCATAGCCTGGTTCTAATATTCTGTATTATACTAACTCAATATAATATTTCAGTCTTGAAAAGAGTGGCTAAGAAAGTCAATTTATATGCTGAGTCCTTTGTGTATCTCCTACCCTGTGTATGATCCTTGACTTTTCATTTTTAAACCACTGCAGAACACTTCTAAAGCCTAGATTTACAGGAACCTCGTAAATTGTTTTTGATTAAACAGCTTGCAGCTCTAAAGGCAGCTTGGAGAATCAGAGCGGCAAGTAGAATCCTAACTCTGGAGCCTCATTTGGCATTTCTCTGGTTTTAACAATCTATCTAGCTAAAGATGAGATAAGGGAAGTTTTCGTTGTCAAATAAACAACAAAGACTGTGCTTCTCTTGGATAATTAATAAAAAATAACCCAGAAGTAGATTACACAAAATTAGGGGAAAAAACTACAGAGTTTGAATATTAATTATTAGGTTTTAGAGAATTATTCTGACCTTTTCAAGTTAGTTGGCTCTGAATTGCTTATCTACGAAAGAGCAACCTAGTGATAAACTGTGTGACCTACTTTTATTTTTCCCAACTTTTTATCTAAGAACAATTTAAGTCATACAGAAAATTTTTTTTGTATTTTATATAAATAGTAGAGTCCCCACATACCTTTCACCCATTTCCCCCTAATGTTAACATCTTACATAACCATAATAAATTGTTTGCAACCAGGAAATTAACACTGATATAAAACTATTAACTAATCTATAGACATTGTTAGAATTGCCCATGTCTCATAATGTCTTTTTTTCTGGTCCAGGATCCAATCCAGGATTCCATATGGCATTGTTATGTTTTCTTAGTCTGTGCAATCTAAAGCAGTTCCTCAGTCTTTCTTTGTCTTTCATAACCTTGACACTTTTGAAGACTGCTAGCCAGTATTTTGTAGAATGTCCTTTAATTTGGGTTTGTCTGATGTCTTTGCATTACTAAATTGAGGTTACATATTTCTGGTAAGAATTGAACAAAGTGATGCATTCTTCTCAGTACAGTATATTAAGAAGTATCTGGTGTCAACATGTCTCAATAATGATGATATTAACTTTGGTCAATGGATTAAGGTGATATTTGCTAGGTTGAGCCACTGCAAAATTATTAGTTTGTTCTTTGTAATCAATGAGTTTCATTTAGGGGAAATACATTGAGACTATGCAAATATCCTGTTTTTTGTTCAACATCTGCCCACTAATTTCAGTATCCATTAATGATTCTGCCTGCAAAATGTATTACCTGGTGTTTGCCTAATGGTAATGTTCTATTACCATTAGTCCTATATTAATTTATTTACTTTGCTTATGTTTCTCTTGCTGTTGGTGTCAAATCCACAAAAAACATCTCTAAGAACAATATTCAGAAGCTTGGAACCTATGATTTCTTCTATGTATTTGATGGTTTCAGGTCTTACAGTAAAGTATTTAACCAGTTTTGAGTTAGTTTTTGTGTATGGTGTAAGTATTATTCTTTTTGAGGTGGCTGTTTAGTTTTCCCATCACCATTTATTGAAGAAACTTTCATTTCTCCATTGTATGTTTTTTGGCAACTTTGTCCAAATTAGTTGTTCATGCATGTGTGGGCTCTCAATTCTGTTCCACTGGTCTATGTGCCAGTTTGTTTGTTTGTTTGTTTGTTTGTTTGTTTGTTTTTGCCAGTACCAGAATGTTTTGTTTGTTTACTCTAGCTTCATAGTATAGTTTGTAACTGGGGAATGTAATACTTCTGGAAACAAATAAAAAAATAAATAAAATGCCTATGAATAAATTTAATAAAGAAGGTGAAAGATATGCACACTGGAAACTACAAGACATTGTTGAAAGAAATTGAAAAAGGCACAAAGAAATGTAAAGATATTCTGGGCTCATGGATTGAAAAAACTAACATTGTTAAAATATCCATATCAACTAAAGCAATCTACAGATTCAGTGCAATCCTTATCAAAATCCCAATGGCATTTTTTCACAGAAATGGAACAAAAAAATCCTAAAACTTATATGACACTGTAGAGCTAAAGCGATCCTGAGAAAAAAGAACAAAGCCATTTTTCTACATTTATTAGTTAACATTCTACTGTAGAATTCTTCAATTATTTATTTATTCATTCATTCAGGTATTCATTTCTATAAGTATGGACCGATAGATGTTTGCTTTATTCTATGAGTTACAATTTACTACTTTCATTATTTATTGCTACTTAAATTATCACAAGCTCCTTTAGATTGGCATCTATCTCTTTTGACACCCTCTAATTATTTTTTAACACTATCTTACTTGCTAACACTACAGGATTCTCCAGGCTTATCTTATGTTTTCCCTGGATCAGTCTTGCAGCCAGCCATCTCTCTAAGCAGCCCTGATTAGGTTTTTTTTTGAGAATGGTACTTACAAACTGATATCTGAGTGCTAGATGTACTCATTGCTGCTGGGTTGTCATTGATATCAGGCTCTCTTACTAGACAGAACTAGAAGATATATGAATAAGTGCTTATACACATATCTCAATTTATTTTTGTATCTATATATGTACAACTATTAAAAACCATGAGTTTATACCAATGTACTCCCTTATTCATTGAAACATGTTTCATTGTTCCCTGGTTGGTTGAACGAGAAGGTAGGGTCCTTTAAACTACACCAGAGGAGGAGGGAACAGAAATTAGTTGGGAATAAATAAAAAGGACAAAAATAGAGAAATTGGAAATAATTTGAGGAGCAGAGAAGCTACTTAAGGGAGATATTATGCAGGCACTTAATAAAAGTGGTTTAAATTAAGTGGGTAGGAGAAATTTTTCAGGCCAACAAATATTTATTGACTACCTGCTATTTGTCATCCATTCTGCTAGGGATGAGGAGGGTGACAACATGCCCCTTGTCCTCTGGTTTTCATTTCACTTGGGAGAAAGATGGACAGACCAGTGATACAAATTTAATGGCATTAAACAGTCTGGTGAGACAAAGGAAAAAAGAAGAAAACAAATAAAGCAAAATACTGGGTAGCAGGGCTGTTGTAGGAGGATTTGAGGTAGATAGATGAGCAAAGGAAGGAAAATGTGGAACAGCAGGAAGGGAGCTTAAAGTTCAAGGCATAAGAGGGTAGTAATTGCTTCTTCCAGAAAAGCTCTGGGCATATATCTGCATATAACTGTATAGATTCCTTTTTAAAAAAATACAAAGGTGAATACATTATGCACATTTTTCTGTATCTTGCTTTTCCATTTCACAATGTGTATTGGGACCATTCTATTATACATATCTAACAGAAGGGAAGATTTAACGCATTTTTAATTGCAGTCTAATATTCCATTGACTAGAGGTACCAGATTCACTAATTGCTCCTCTTTTGATAGACATCTGATTGTTTCTAGTATTTTCTTGAGGCAGAGACCTGCAGTTGTTCACCAAAATCCATTTTCACTTTCAAACTGGGTATATGGTTAGATTACATTTCCCGAAGCTTTTGGCGCATAAATGTAGAAATGGAACTGCATTGTTGCTAATGGAATATAATGAAATGAGATCTGTCACTTCTGAAACTAGGCCTAAGGCTGTGTGCATGATTGTTCTATCCTCTCTTCCCCTTCAGCAGCAATGGATGTGGTGTTGATCCTGCTTCAACCATGGGTATTATGACAATGCCCTAGGGGATGGCAGAGCAATATCTTAGAGGGAAAAGGGTCTTTGAATGACCACATGGAGTACAGCTGCCCTGCTGTACTAACCTAAGCAGTTTACCTTGAAACTGTTGTGAGAGAGAAATATATGTCTATATTTTTGAGCCACTGAATATTTGTTGGATTTCTTTTTTTTACAGAAGCATAACCTTATCCCTACTAATATATTTTCTATTACAAGCAATACTCGAATAAATACTTGTACATACATCTTTGCATACACATGTAAATATATTGAAGAGCTATGAGACTGGATGTGAATTTACTTGGCCAAATATGTATTTTTAAATTCACAGTCCCATTGGTTTATATAAGAGAATGTCTCTTTCTCCATACATTGGACAATATTTGTTATAATTGATTTTAGGTAATAGGTAAAAAAAAATGGTATATGAACTTTAAAAACTTTCAATTTCTTAAATATCAGTAGGGCCAAATGTATATTTACATGTTTATATGCCAATTTATGTGGTTTATATGGGCAGAAACTAAATTCTCAAAACTTAATAAGTTTTTCTAGTTGGTTATAAAACTTTTTATTGATATGTACATGTTTCATAGATTTATAAAAACTGACATTTATTTGGCAAATATTCATCGCAGTTTGTCATTCATCTTTGACTTTATTCACTGACTACATTTACAGTGGGTGAATTTAAATTTTTTACTGAGTCAAATTTATCAACAATGCTGCTGCTGCTGCTGCTAATGGCCAATATTTATTGAAAATTTACTATTTGCATATTCTACGTGACCCCTAAGGCTGTTGCATCATTCAACTAATGTTATAAACTCACACTGACCTCCCATCTAACTTAAGACATAAAACGAGGACTAAAGTGAGTCTTTTCTCACTATATTTAGGCACAAATTCCAGATCTTGAAAAACTCTTTTTATTTAGAAATGAAGAAGCCAAAACACAAACCAATAATATTCTAAGACATAAAATGAGTAAAGATTATAACACTCAGGTAACAAAGGAAGAACAGAATTACAAACATACTGACTAATGGAATACAAAAATAAACTTTATGTACTATCAACTTTATGCCCTCAATGAATTTGAAGAAATAAAATTGCTGCAAAGTAAAATAAGAAAGCTGAGAGGATTACAGTAGATTAGAAAGGGAGGAATCTGGAAGAGTTAAGAAAAGAAGTAGCAACCAATAATATCACAGTAAAATTTAAAACAATAGGAAAACGTAAAAGCAAGAAAGACTAGCTCTGCAGAGAGATTATTCAGTGACCTCTCTGCATGACATGAGGGGGGTGTTTGAGAAACTTACATGGAATCTTGAGCAAAAATATCATTTGAAAATCATCATAGAAGACAATATTAGAGAAAATATGTTAAAAAATTGGGTCCTGAAAAAGACTTCAGTATGACTAGAGCAGGGACATTATTCAAATATGAGAGAGTTCCTGGGCTAAATGAGGAAAGAAGACCCAATCTGTCCACGAAGGAATCACCACGTGTCAGGTCAGCCTAGTGAAAAGAGACATCCCTTTTCCTGCCAGCTTATGAAAGTATCTTGTCAGAACCGTGAGGTGTCAAAAGTGAAGAAGGACATCCAAGCATACAGGTAAGAAAATGGGTCATCCATGAAGAAAGAAACCTTAGACTTACTTCAGATTTCTCTTCTATAATATGAAACCATGTAAAATAAAGTTATGACTCAAGTATCCTTAACCTAGAAAAATTACCATTCATGAACAGAGAAAACAGAAGACTGGAAAATATGGAAAATATGAAGCATACAAGGACTCGTGCCTGAAATAATTTAAACACGGTTAAGTTAAGATGACTGGTATGGTATAAACAGTTCACAAAGAAAATTCACCTGTTATAAATGCCTAAAGAAACAGATGACACATAATTTAGAAGTGTTTTAACAGTAATAAAAATACCATGACTTGTAGTTAACAAAACCCAAACAGCAGTGGGTGAGTGGGTGGGGGAAATGGAGGACAAATCAGGTTGTGCTAATTTCTTCATTTTATACTGAGGAACAGTAACAAGGACAGCAAAAATAATGGTGTTAGTTATAGCTGACTTTTGAGTCCTTTGCTATGTGTCATATACTGTTTAGAGAACTTTAGATATAACATCTCTTTTAATCTTCTGGTCCATCTTATTAGATAGGACCTATTTTTATTATCTTCATTTATGATACAGGAGGAGACCAATGGGTTATTTCATTCTCAATACTAATACTTAGAAGCACCTAGTTCCATAAGTGTTAGAAAAATTTTTTAAGTAGCTATTAGTGTATTTAAAAATTTTCAACTTATTAGAAAAAAGTTCAGATAGCAAAGAATAGTTAAATAAAGAAAACAGCAAGAAGCATGAAAACCTCCAGAAACAGAAAATAAAATGACAGAGATAAAATCAAATATGTGACAGTAAATATTAATGATTATGTTCCTCATCAAATAAATTTAAAATGTAGTTTAGAAGATCACCATTAAACCCAAAATAACTCCCAAAGATTAAATAAGAGAATGAGCAGAGGATGACAAATGCTGGCAAAGAAGAAGGCTTGGCCATATTAATATTGTAAAGAATAGAATTTAACTTAAAAGAAGTTAGCGAGGCAGAGTAAGAAGTTAGTTATTATGATGCAATCCATAATGAAGTTTAAACAATTGGGAGCAGTTATGCACCATATAACAGGACATTAAGAATATATAAGATAAAACTTTTAAACTGAAAAATGAAATAGAAATAAACGAATAAGTAATAAAATAACTGATATTCTTCAATCCACGATAAATCTAACATTGTAAAAGGGAGTATAAAATATCTGATCAGTTGAATTTATAATGAATATTGAACCAAGAGTATTAAGCTCTTTACACTTTAGTAAATACGTTTTCTTTTCAAGGGCCTATGAAACACCTACTCAATATTACCTCATAAACAACCAGCAGGGAATCCTCAATGAGTTCCTCAAAACAGATGATTAGAAAGGGTATATATGATGAGCAATGCGCTTTGGAATGACAATTTTATAACCAAAAGGTGAGCAATATAAAAATATCAAACCAACTGGAAATGAACCCTCACCTTCTCATTAGCTTGCAAGTGTACACACACACCAGCTTGTTTTAGAGTACTCAGAAAATAATAATGAGAATAACAATCATAAAAATTTAAGAGATATAATCACAGCTGTATTCAGGAGTGATTCCAAAGCTATAAAGTCTTTCATTGTTACAAATAAAAGAATGAAAATTGGTGAACTAAGAATGTAACTTAAAAAATTAATTAAAAAAAGAACAACAAAATAAATACAAGGAAACCAGGAGACAGTGATTAATAGATAAAAAGAGATATTAAATAAAATTATAGGATAGATAAATTCAAGAACTACTTTACTAAAATAAATATTAAAATAGAAAAACCTTAATAAAAGGAAAAGAAAATCTCTCTACGAGATACACAAAATTTAGAATGAGAAAGGAGGTATAATCACAAATATAAGTGATTTGAGATCCTTCACTATCATACTTGAAAATTTGGTTTAAAAGGATAACTTTCTAAGAAAATATAAATTGCTAGGATTAATTTAGAAATGGTCAAAGAGCCGATTAGCTCAATTACTATAGGAAATGAGAAATTATTTCTAAATAATTACCTGCAAAAAGGTGGATAGACCCAATGTTTTATGGGCAAATTCTCTCCTAAATTTAAGTAACACATAAATTCTATGCCTTATGAGCTATTACACAGTATAGATACAAAACCTCAATTTCGTTGGGAATAGCACTGTGTCCAGCTTTCCTTAAAGTTGAAAATGACTATATGACACAGTTTTGGCCAGTGAAATGTGCATCCAAAGTAGCTATCTCTAGAGAGCTAATTTCCTGATAAAAGAGAGAAACCTAGCTGGCCCTCATTCCCTTTTTCCTTCTTGTCTTGAACATAGAAACGATGTCCCAATCTACAGCAGCCTCTTGCCATCTCAAGACAATAAACAAGAGGACATAAGCCAACAAGTCAAGGTGGCAGAGAAGGAAGAAATTGATGGCTTTGCTGAGTAGCTAAGCCAAGGCCAGCAACTTCCTACCTCTAGACCTCTTGCCATGTGAGAACACCAAACCCGTTCTTCTTAGATACTGTCAGTTGAATTTTTGTCACTTTTAGCCAAAATTATTTTAACTCTTACAGTTGATATCTTTAATTGGTAGAGCATATATATGCTACACTCCGAAACGTATATGCAGATTTTTTACAAAGCCAAAATGTTACTGCACAAATTTGAAATAGGAGGAGACTAAGACTCAGGGAGGCTAAGTGTTTGCCCACAGATATGCCGATAGTAAGTAGAGAAGTCTGTGGTCAAATCCAGGTCCGTCAAGATTCCAAAATCCACGCTTGTGCCTGACCCATGCCGTCTCATCACAGGGTGTGTGTGTTGCCTCCTATCTCATCCCTTGGCTTAATGGAGATATGGGGCCTCTGATTGCTGCCCTTCAGATACCTCACTCTAGTGGACTGCTCTTTCCTGGGCTTAGATGTCATGGTCTCCCTTCCTGTAATGGGGGAACAACTTGGTTGGCAAAACATTGCCTGTCTTTCTTGGATACTTCTTAAAAGCCACTTTAGAATGACCTCTACCAGCACACTTTGGTCCTGGTCATTCTCCTAACCTGAGATGGAAATTTGTTCTGTGAGTCTGAGGAACTCCAAGTTGTATGGCTGTTCAATGACAGGAGCAGATTGAGAGAGCGAGAGAGGGAAGAGGCAGAGTTGAAGGATCCAATATTATACATGCAGAGGCTGGATTCTTTAGGATCTCAAGGGCCTTGGTAATGACTTTGGGTTCATTTTCAGTGTGATATAAGTCATTGTCTGACTTTGAGTGATCTGTACATTAATAAAGGATTGCACTGGCTTATGTGCAAACTAGCATTCTATAGACAGATGATGGCTTGAACCATGGCCATGGCAGTGAAAATGGTAAGAAGTGGTATGTTTGGGACATATTTCAAAGTAGACTCAACGAGATTTCTTAGTGAGTTACATGTGGGGTTTAAGAAAAAGAGAGTGACCAAGGATGAGTCTAGAATTTTGAGCAGTTGCCATTGGAGAAGCAGCAATTTACTGAGATAATGAACAATGGGAAGAAGCACGTGTGATGTGGGGAGGAGATAAATATTGAGTAATCGTTTTTGATGGGTTAATTTAGAGATGATTCTTCAATAGCCGTGTGAAGATGTAGTGTAAATAGAGTTCAAATCTTCCAAATGCATGGTCTCAAATACCATACCATACTGTTTTTATAAGCCAAAGTTCAAATGGCAAGACACCAAAGTGAATCATATGAATTATGAGATATGTTTAAAGATGAAGACAAAGATTAATCAGGAATTACAGATAAAATACCCTTAGTTTTTACTGTTCAATCTCAATTTGCTGCTGAACTCATCAATATGTATCTAAGAAGATGGGTTCATTTATTTGTTTGATTAATTGTCCCAGCCTGAAATATGTGCTGATTCTATTTTAATGTAGGCAATAGAGAGAACATCTCTCCTTAAAGATTTTTTTCCAAAACAAACAAATGAAGAAATACAAACATACATATAAACATGGTTGTTATGTGGCATGGTAATGTAATCAGTGGCAAAGGACTCAGGGGAGCTGATTGTCCAAAATGGTCAAGCTGCCTGGGTCTGAATCCTGGTTTTGATTCCTAAAGCTTTATTAACCTCTTCATGAAGAGAAAATATAGGTTATTGAGATAATTCAAAGAAAAAACCCCATAAAGCTCTTAGCACAGAGTCTGGGACATAGTTTCAACCCATAAATATTAGCTGGTATTTATTAAATTCACAGAAGCATGAAATACAGACACACATAACCTGCTGGCCATGTAGCCTCCCACCCATGCACTCATAAACACAGTAGTAAATCTATATGTATGGCTCATACATGCATATATTATACGGAAAATGCCTTAATTTTCTCAATTCCTCATTGTCTGTTTTGCCTGCCTTTGACTTGATAACATTCCCTCCTTAACACTTTTCAAGAATAGAAAGATTATTTTCTTTTCCTTCCAAGAGCTCGCTATTACTACCGATGCCTGCCATGGCTCACGGCTGGCTGTCCTCTGAATGAATGACAAATACCCTCAGTAAATCACATTTTCTAAAAATAGACCACCTCAGATGATCTTTAACTTCAATTCTCATTTTCATATACCTTGGAAAGAAAAGAAAAATTCTATTCTTTTTAGGGACTTACTGCTAATCTATCCCAAGCAATGCGACTTGATGAAAATGAACAAATCTCTTCTCCGGTTTTGCAAAATGCCTTAGTTTTGCCTCATCTGTTTATTGGATTTATATAAAATAGAAATGTAAGGCTGACAGATTTCTCCTGATTCTGCCAGCTGAATGTTCATTCTGTTTGGCTTTATGAAGCCTTTTACCTGGAATATTTCATGTTGATAATTTAATGCCTTCCCTATTTTGCCTTCCCTATTTCTTCCTCTAGATGCACGTCAATGAACTGAGTGGGTACGAAATACTTTTCAAGTCATAGTCATTGTGTAGAAGCAGGTGAATTGTTCTCAGCACTATAACCCAACTAAATTTTTGATGGACATGATTCCCCAAGATTTCACTTGGCTTTCTGGGTCAAAGACCATTCTTTTCACATCATTAGTACCGCTGGAATACATGTTTATGACAAATAACAATAATAATAAGACAAAATAAAAGAAAATACAAAATAAAAGTACAACAACACTTAGAGATTGCATTTTATGTTGAAAAAATCAACAATGCTGACCAAAAAGTAATGAATTCTATTTATCTCCTTTAAACCTTAATATGCATAAACCAACTAAATTCTGAGTTGGACCAATTTGCTCCCCTGATTTGGAAAGAGGCAGTCAATCAATATCTTAATACCAAATCATTAAGAACTTCTCTAAACTCTGTCTTGACACACTTACTCTGGATCTTGACACTGGAGAACACTGAATCTGAAAAATTACAGGAAATATGTCAAATCTATATTTATATCCTGGATGCCATTCAGTAAAATCAGGGGCAATGAATTTTGCAAATTTCATACTGGTGACTTTGAAATAATTCCCTGGACAGAGGTAGCTTCTCTGTACATTACTGCTGTTATTATCTGTATTGTCATCATAATTATTATTATTTCGAACTATAGTATGTGAAGTAAGGAAACCACAATATTTTACACTCACACATACACACACACACTCACTCACTTATGTACCTACAATTGCAAGTGGTTAGGAAACCCAAATTGAACCTAGCTTAAACAATAAGGATATTGACTCATATAATAAGCTTTAATGCAGGAGGACATTAGGGAGAGCTAATTCAGCAGCAGTATGACATCATGAAGGACTTGAGTTCTTTCCATCATTTTACTTTGTCTTCCTCATCCCAACCTTACATACGGCTTCCCTCATGGTCTAAAATGGCTACCTGTTTGCAAATATTCAGCAGCAGAAAAGTGATGACATTCTTTCTTATGTCTGTTCTTATCAGCCTGGAAAACCTTTCCCAGAAGTGGGCCATCAGGCTTCCCTCCTCTCATTGGCCAAAACTGTAATGCATGTCCTTCCTAAACCAATCACTGGTGAGGAAAATGAAACCACCATGATTACCTCAGACGAATCAAGATTTACCCTTTGGTGTATAAGCTGAGAACAGTGTTTCCTAAAGAACATGATTTTACAGAGAAGCATTAGTATTTTATAAGAGAGGAGTAAATGGCTCTGTTTCTTAAACATACAGAGGCCCTGCTAGAGCATGACTGGATTAGCTGCAGGCAAAAGAGGAGGAATTAAAGGAAGAAGAAGGGGAGAAAAAGTGTAAGAATTCCAAGAATGAGACCAAAAAGACTTAGGGAGCAAGAGCACATAATTTCCTTTCTTCGACTTGGGCACAGCTTATGAATATGATAGAATAGTCACCCCCTTGGTTAGGTTATATTATATGAGAAAGGTATGGGGAAATCACTCTGGTAATTATCATGTTATATAAAACTCCATTCTAGCTGACTGTTCTGTTGGCCTTGAAGAAATATGTTTCCATGTTATGAGACGAAGGAGCCATGTGGCAAAGACCTGAGGTGGCCTCTAGCTACTGAGAACATCCCTTGCCTACAGTTAGCAAGAAAACGGGGACCTTGGCCTTACACCTGCAAAGAACTGACCTCTTCCAACACCCAGTGAGCTTGGAAAAGGACCCCACGCTTCAGATGAGAATGAAGTGCTGGACAACACCTCAGTTTCATCCTGGTAACATGGTAAGCAAAGGAGCCGCTGGCCTGTGCCTAGATTCCTGATACACAAAAACTGTGAGATAATAAATTATGTGTTATTCTATGCAGCAATAGAAACTAGTAAACACACTGGATGACTGGGAAATAAACTCATTCTTTATGTTAATATCTTAAACTTCAGCAGTTCATAGCAGCTAATGTTATCTTAACGAAATACTATGGCATTTACAAGGTTGCTCCTATAATGGCAGTAAATGCCTCAGAAAATGTGTAGGGACTGTCTCCTCTGGAAATCTAGTCCTAGAGATGGTCTCCTGGGGCTGGCCCATATCATAGCTGTACCTGCTAATGAAATGAAATTTGAACAGCAATGACATATTATTTGTCACCTCCAAATTACAGCACTTTTCATTTATGGAATCTGACTTGCTCCAATTCATTAGAATCTGGGCCAGCTACATAAAGCATGATACCTCTAAGGACCATCAGGCCTGTCTGTCACATTTATGCAGTAGGAAAGGCCTTGCATTTCTGCCAGGTGCTAATTTTTTTTTTAAACAAAACAAGCACACTAACATCTAGTGTACGCAGAGAAATAGAAGTCTGGATTGTTTTAACCTTAAAATGTTATTTAACTTTATGAGTAGACCCACTGGCTTGCACGTAAGTGAACATATAGTAAATACCAGGTATGCAAGAGTAATCCATATAGGCATCTTATTTAATGTTTCTGATGCCCTGAAAAGAAAGTGTGAACAAAAAAGGGGCTAAGTACAAGTTCAATGACCAAAAGTAACCTCACTGGCTGATCTGACCATAAAGTCCTAACTGGGCTGGTCACGGTGGGTCCTCACAGACCAAGCCTGTAAAAGATTTATCTTTTCCTTAAGCCAGCCCTGTCCATTGTTCCTGTACATCTAGGTAAACACACCTTTGAAATGCTAGAGCTAATTCTCTTTTTCAGACCCCTAGAAGGTTTGACCACCCTCAAGGGAGCAAATAATCTTCTTAATTATCCTGTAATTCGATCATAGAGATTTCCCCTCCTTTCTTGATCCCACCTCCTTGCAATCTTCCTTACTTCTCTCCTTAATTCCAAATGTATAAAAAGAACGGCACAACTGTCATTTTTCAGAACATTTGAGATCTTGCTTCCCAGCACATCATCCGTTTGGATTAAATAAACTCATAAAAATTATCTATAGCTTTGGACATTCTTATGTTGAAAAAGTAATTTAAATCCTACTTTATTGATGAGGAACTTGAGGCTTAGAGAAGTTAAATCATGTGCTTAAGATCACAGCATTTGAATGGAAGAGCCACGAATCAAACTCAAGTCCATGTGACTCATTTATTCATACATGAATTCATTTGTCATTCACCCAAAATTCTATTTCTAGGCCCTAGTTATGGAATGATATATAAATTAATAGTGCAAGGATTGGTAAACTTCCTGTAAAAAGATAGATAGTAACTATCTTAGGTTTTGAGGGCTATATAGTCTTTGTCACATCTACTCAACTCTGCATTATAGTGTGAAAATGGCCATAGACAATATATAAATAAATAATAATGGCTGTGTTCCAATAAAACTTTAATTTAGAAAACAGGCAATGGGTTGTATTTGGCTTGCAGGCTGTTGTTTGCTGACCCCTGGTTTATAGTGAAGACTGACACATAATACTTCCTGGTGAGTGCAGAGAAATATGCACATAGGAGCAGGGAGAAGTGCCCCCTAACAGAAGCTGTGGTGCACAGCACAGATGACCTGCCTCACTCCTCCTGCTGCTGGAACATTGGTGGCTACAGGCTCTTAGTGAAGGGATCTGCTTCACTTAAGGTGATGGATGTAAGGCACGCCTGATGGATGTGAGGGTATAGGCCGCATCATCTTTCCACAGTTCGGAACAACTCATATGGGCCACCTTAGCTCCAGAGTTCCCCACGGAATTGGTTGGGGCCTTTGCTGTGACTGCACTAAAATTTAACATCTCCCTCTGCTCACTCTTACTTTTCTCAGGCCCTTGCAAGGTTTGTTCTCAAGGGTGCTTCTCAGTAAACTCCATGCATGTGATTCTCCATCTCTGAGTCTGTACAGCGAAGTAGATGAAAGCAAGTCATTGAACCAATTAAATTATGTTGGAGGGGCGAGGTGTGTGTGTGGGGGGGACCTGAGGGTTGAGAAGGAGGAAAACTGGAACAAAATTTTATGTATTTTATATTAAAGAACTACTGTGACTATGCCAGTGAGAGGGGCAAGAAGTAGAAGAAGTGGAAGAATCTTCTGGTCAGAAAAAAGAGCAAGGGCAAAGCAAAAAACACACGATGAATTCAGGGAACCATATGTGGTTCCTAGTTGCTGGAGTGAGATGTGTGGGTGAGGAATGAACTAAATATGAGGCTGAGATGGAGGCTAGATCATGCCAGGCCTCGAAAGAACAAGTAGTTCTACATCTGAGGATGGAGCAACAGCCAGAGGCAGCTCTGGGTGGTGGTGGGACCCTTCTCCACTTTCTGAGCAGGAGGTAGGAGGTACTGTGCCTGGAGCAGCCTCTACTGGGGAGGGCTTCAAGAAGCTGTGTATCTTGGGGAGAGTCTGGCCTTAGAGAGTCCCCAGATGCAGGAACTATGAAGATCCTTAAAATATAAGAGTATGGTTATTGTGCCTCAGGGTTTCAGAGGACACAGTGAAATACTGGGGCCTTGCAGAGTCTGGCACAGTAACAAGACTAGATCGGGATAAAGAGAAGCTAGAAGGGAGATGGGTGTCAGGAAGGGGTTGCACTCGGGATTAAACGAGGATGAGGTGAGGCCTATAGATTACAGTGAGGTTACTTCTCCAGTGAAGGTCCAGGCAGAGCCTCAATCAGAGTTGGAGAGCTCATAATTCTCTCTGTTGGTGGCCAGATGTTTGGGCACTGTGGCTTCACCAGGGCATTCACAGTTAAATACACAGGGGCTTTAAAAGCCAAGTGGGAGGGGGATGGAGATGGAGGGTGTAGATGGGAACACACAAGGAAACAAAGGACCCTCATGAGCACCAGCATCTCCTAAAGCCCAAATAGGCCCTTAAAATGCTGTCCAGGCTTTACAATTTCATCATTACGTAAATAAGCAAGTAATATATGACTTTTTTAGAAAATTCAAATGATATAAATGTACTCGTAATAAAGAAAATTACTTTATATCATTTCTATCACCACTCTCAGTACTGTGTACAAACAATTGGTACCAATTTAGTGTGCATAATTCCAGAATAATTTATGTGAATTTACTAACATATACTTTTACTTAAAAGTTTCTATATCTATCCATCTATCTATCTATCTGTCTATCTATCCATCCATCCATCCATCCATCCACCTACATACCTACCTATCATTCCAATACTTTTAGCATAAATGAATTATCTTACACATTTTGTTCTGGGACTTTTTTTTCCATATCAGATTATAGACATATACATAACAAATTTTACTGATATTTTTTCATGCTATAAATACAGTATGTTGTACTTAAACATCCTAATATTGATGAAAATCTGAGGCTGTCCTAATTTTTACTTTTGCAAGTGCTGCTACAGTGACCATTATCTTTCATATATTTGTATGCACAAGCACACTTAATAAGAGTAATAAAAACTCATGTGTCCTGGTGCCACACTGAATCTGGTGTTCTGTTAAGTGTTTCCCATGTGTTACTCATTTAATTTTCACAATTACCCTTTGAAGTAGGTGTCATAATGACCCCTGTGCATTTTAAGAAACTACGAGTTAAAGAGTTTAGATGATCTGCTGATAATTCCCTGAGAAGAATGGTGAAATGGACTTGCTAATTTTCATTTTTAAAAATGTTTCTGATGTTATATGATTAGAATTAACCTGAGTGTACATAATTGTTTAGAGTGATTGACATCTTTAAAATATGGAGTCTTCTTGTCTAAAACTGTCATGTCTTTTCATTTATTTAGCTCTCCTTATCTGTCTTTCTCAATATCTGCATGTTTCTTCACATTGGATGTACGTTTCTTGTTAAAGATATTTCTAGGCATGTTGTTGTTGCTGGTGTAGAGACGATGAATAGATTTTGTGTTTTGTATTTTGAGCTTGTAACAGGACCTCTGATTGGGGACAGCTCTTAAATACTCATGTGAGTAACTGCCCAGACCACCCTTGCTCTGCATCTGCTGACACTTAGCTTGGGAGGTCTCTGGAGCTCCTGTGGGAATATCTGCTCTCATGTTTGTAACCGGTATTTCCAGAATTTTTCACAACAGTTTTCTTTCAACTGTTTTATCCATTACTTCAATGCTCTCTGCTTAAAATATTCCGTAATTTCCTTATAAATTTTTTCAATGGTATCTTGCTTTCCCACTCTGTTATTGGTGTTAATTTTTAAATTATATTTTCTGATATATCAGTGGGTTTTGTGAGGCAAAGCAATTAAATACCTATACTGGGTCTAAATTCTGAATGATGTCTCTTTAATGATTTTTAAATCAGGGTTGACAGTTCACCTGGACAAGTTACTTTCTTAGCCTCAATTTACCCACCTGTTGTTTACATCAAATATTAACCTACCACAGAAGCACTGTTGTAAGGATAAGAAGTGAGTTTAAAGTGCCTAGGTAAATAGTAGGCAACCAGTAAACAGGGATTCAGTAAATGGCACCTGCTATTAGTTATTTGCACTAAAGTGATTTCACTAGAGGGAAATTCTACCCATGCCACAAGATGGAATATGTGAGTCAGCTTGACACAGTACACAAAGCCTGCATCATTTTCTTACAGAGAAGCAAGAGCAAGCAGCTTTCAGCACCTAGCCTCAGCTACACACGAACTCGTGTTGGGGGTGGGAGTGGGAGCAAGTTAACCAACCTCTGTCAGCTTTGGGCTTCTCATCTGTAAAGTAGGCACAAAAACAAGACATGTTTGGGAAGATTGTTTTGGATTACATATAACAAGGCATGGAAATTGGTATGTAGTGACTGGCAAGCACATTCTAGCTTTCCTTCTTCTCCCCACCTTTCTCCCCTCTTCTTATTCACTCTTACTCTCCCTCCATTCATCTCTTTCCTTCCTTTTCTGCTGTGTTTTCACAATTCTTGTTATTTTTAATGAACCAGGATTTGTACCATTTATTAATCCTTTTCATTCATTAAAAAATTTTTATTAAATGTTTATTCTTTCTTTGAGCTTCTAGAGAATAAAATTTAAAAACAGATATATATGTGTTAGGAGCTGTCACTGCTTTAGGAATGTGAATGTAGAAAAGGTAAAACTGACCATCCAACCAACAAATAGAATCTTAGAACCAGAAATAAATCAGAATTTCAGTGCAGATCCATATCAGCTACATACCCCCTGGCAAACCACTTCACTTTCCTGAACTTGGTCTCTATAGTTTCCTCATCTGTAAAATGAGGATTAAATGAGATAATGTGCATGGATCGCTTGGCACAGCAAGTCCTAGGAAAATGTCTGTCCCCTTTCCCTTCCCTGTTCTCTTGCTCTACCAAACTCTGCAGTGGGGGTCCCAGTGCAGGGCTGGTTCATGGGTGCAGGACCTGTGTGTGGTTGCACAGGGCCTTGCACGTGGAAGGGCCCTGCATTTGGTTTAATTCTCTGCTATTGCTGTCTTGAAATTCTTAATAATGTTTGCACAAAGAGCTCCTACTTTCATTTTGCACTAGACCCCAAAAGTTAAGTAGCTGGCCTTGCTTACTGTGATATAATGCGTAGAAGAATCCATATTTCTATTCTCCCAGTAGACAAAGAAGCAGTTTCCCAGGTGCTGAAGGCAGCAGCTTTGGAATCCTCCAGCTGTCAGTGGCTGCGGCTCTCCCAGCATCATTTCTATCCAGGTTCCTAAAGAAGCCAGTGGAGGCTTCCTCGAATTCCCTGCAGCCCTTCTAACTTTAGCTCCGGTGTGACACACTTACTACTGTTTTCTCTCCAAGTTCTTAAGGTAGCTCTCTGCTAGGTTTTGGAAGGGATGGAACTTACTGCCTTTTTGTTAACAATTTTTAAAGGAATGAGCCTTTTTCGAGCATAAGAAAACCTCTAGGAATATGCTGGAAAAGGCAGGCTCACGTTGTGCATTATATGGACTAATAAGTGTCCTTGAATATGAAATCTCAAGGAAATGCATAGCTAGGAGCTTTCCCTGCCTCCTTCATGTACCTCAGTTGGCATTTGCTCCTTTATTTCCAGAAAGTACAGTACAGAGATTGGTTTTCACAAGCCAAAACAGCATTTCTTTTTTTCTTTTTCTTTCTTTTTTTTTTTTTTTTTGAGGCTTAATTTCGAATTCTTTTAAAATCAACGCAAAAGGTTGTCTGGAGGTTTGAGCAAGTAAATCTCAGCCATATGAAGCCAATCTGCTTTGCCTTCTTTCTCCAAGTTCACAGCTGGGGAAGGAGACAGAGGATGTGGGAGGAGGAGAGAGGCTGGGCCAATCCAGCGTGGTCCTGGTGCTTCCCTCCTTGCCAGCTGAATTAATTCTAGCCAGCTGTGCATAGATAGAGACTATGTCCAAAGCCCTTACGTAAATACAAGATGCAGACCATTTTGAGTCAAGAGAACACCTGTATGCAATGATAGATAAAGCCATAAATTAAGAGGATGGGTAGCACAAGCATACAGAATTGGCAGTTACCGCAGTAACTGGTTCTCAAAGAGTGGTCTCTGTACCAATAGTGTCAGCATCATCTGAACCTTTTTAGAACTGCAAAATCTCAGGCTTCACCCCTGACCTACCAGATCAGAAACTCGGTGTGAGGGGGTGGGGAAAGTAGGGCTAGGTAACCTGTGATTCGGCAAGCCCCCTAGGTGAAACACACGCAAATTTGCAACCAACTTCTCTATGGCCATCTTTGAAGTCATCATAAAGCTTCCCAACCCAACATAACTGCCTAAATGGTCTGACCTGTGGCTTTGAGTTATAGTGCTTGTTGTGTAATTGAGAGAATAACTCAAACTCTCTGGACCTCAGTTTCCTCAAATTTAAAATCATGGGATTATCTGTGTTGATCTCAAATGTTCCTTCCACATAATATTTTCTATGCACTAGGATTCAAAAATATATTTTACATGCACTCTCAAATAGTTGTATAATACATGGACATTAGATGAGCAGACATTATAATGTATTTATTTATATGTGTCTGTTTCTGTGTTTATTTACCTACCAATCATCTATTTGAATGTGGAACATGGTAACCCAGGTTTTGGAGTCAGACTACATGAATTTTACACTTATCAGCTATTTATCATCTGTCAACTTGGGAAAGGGCCCAAGCAGATGAGACAAAGAAAGTTAAGTATTCAGTGCTGGCTCTGGAACATAAAAGCTTCCAAAAGATACTTACTATTATTTTGTTGCTTTATTTTTTAGATCTGAGCATTATCTCCACCCCTTTTAAAGCACACTAACCCCTTCCTTTCCCAATATTTCTTAAAGCACTTGAGTATAAGTGCTCCAATTTTGTGTGAAGTTGTGTAAGGCATAGAATTGTCAGTGGCTGGTCAAAGCCCACAAAGCCTAGAGGCATAATTCAGGCTGATCAAATTAGAGTATCAGGTTTTTTTTAACTTCCTGCTGTCTTTAAAAATCACCCTATAGGCAGTCTATGAAAAGAAGTTTGCCAAAATAATTCTAACCACAAGAATAAATAAACAAATCACATTTGAAACAATGTATGTTGCTTTCTCAGACAAGTTCATAAAATCCATGAAATTCTAGAGCACTTGGGTTATCAGAACCAGACTGAAGTTATTTCTTCTGGAAGAAAGACCATTCACAGTGATTAAGAATCTGCAGATATAAGAAGCTTCAGTGGTTAAGTTGTAATTTGACATAAAGCCTCCTAGCTTTATATAATGTTCTTTCTTACATTCATCAAAAGAACCATAAACTGCATGTTTTAATTTTGTAAGCTGTATTTTTTTCCTTTGCCTCTCTCCATTTTTGCCTTGTGCAACTTATTCATAAAACATTTATTCTGATCATTTCACTTACAAGTTACATACCTGAGTAGAAAAGATACAATTAAATAGCAGTTATAAAAAAAATCTACTCCATAGAAACTGACAGTAATAAAAGCTTACACTTTTTAAATGTTATTTGGAATTTATTTTTTTAAATGTTATTTGGAAGGTGAGGTTCTTTGGAAATGATCACCAGCAAACTGATTAACACATTAAGCATCCGGTAAAAATATATTAATGAAACAAATGGAACCAGCAACTTAGCTTAATCAACTTGCTTTTTAAGTAAGAATTAAGAAATATTGGCTTCTGGTCAAGATGGCGGAGTGGTAAATGCTATACTTGCCTCCTCTCACGACCACACCAAAATTACAACTAAACTACAGAACAGACAATTGGGAGTTGCCTAAAGTCTAACTGACCAGAAATCCTACAACTAGGTACATATAGAAAAGGCCACCTTGAGACTGGTAGGTGGGGTAGAGTCACAGAACAGGTTGGTCTCACCGCTCTGAGCAGCAGCTGAGATTCAGGAGGGATATCTCAGCTGTGGAGATACCTCCAGAGGAGTGAGGGTTACAGGCACCACACTGAGCTCCCTGGCCCATGGCACCAATGTGGAAAGAGGAGACCCCACAATTTCTAGCTGTGAAAACCATCAGAGATTGTGGCTGAGTGACACAGAGGGCTGCTGGAGTTTCAGACATGCCTTTTAAGAGGCCTCTGTGCGTGCACTTACCCACTGAGAGACTCACCCACTCTGAGCTCTGGGGCAGCAGCTTGCAAGACACCTGGGACATATGGGGAGGAACCAATTTGTCTGGCTTCAGGGGCAAGGGCTAGAGGGGCAGCTTTCTCTCAGACAGAAGTACTGGCAGACGGTATTGTTCCTTTGTTGAGCCCTCCCCTGCATAGCATGCAGATTCAAGGGGCCGCCATATCTGAGCTCCATCAACCAGGCTAACACAGGAGATTCCTGGAGACCCCGCCCCTCCCAACTTGCCTACCCAAGCTGCTTCCTGTGGATTTTTCATACAAACTGCCTGTCTAGGCCTGCTATGCACTTTTCCAAAATCTCTCAAAGGTTCACAAATCCCCAAAAAGCAGCATTTGGCCTCGGCATGCCCTGTACATCTTGCTGAGCAGCCCCAAGTCCGGCACTAATGGCAGCTGGCCTAAGTTTGTGGCTTGGCCTCTTGAAGCACTTTGAAGCCTAGCTTGGGTGGCAGCCATTTGCAAATTGCTTGGTGGCTAATGCCAGGTGGCCCTGGGCAGGACAAAGGCCGTGGCTGAACTTGACCTGTGGTAGGGCCCCGCCCAGGAAAACCTGGCCTACACACCCAGGGGCCAGCTTCAGTCTGAGCTGGAGCACCACCCAGAGCCACATCCAAGAACAGACCTGAGGAAAACATGCTGACTGAAACTTTAGCTACGTGGGTTATTAAGAACGGGCAACAGGTACAAGTTTCATTTTTAAATAAATGAAGCACCTCTGGGGGCTGATAGACATCTTGTCTCTTGTCTACCTGCTCCTAAACAACCTCTTTTCTCAGGTGCCCTGGGAGTCACTGAGGATGATTTCTGGTGATCTGGCTTGATTGACTCTATGAATGATGCTCATTGAAGGACAAGAACACAAAAAGAAGAGCACACAAGAAGAATTGATCTTGTGTGCTTGAAGTCCCTGATGAGTCATCTGTTAGGGTTATGTTTCAATAAAGCACTGAACAAGTTGAGCAACCAGCATTGTGTCCTGTGGGGACCTTGAAAAGATCATGGCAGCCTCTGATGGTGGGATAGGGTTGGGGAAAGTCAGTAGATTGGGGCTGTGAGACTCCTGAGCAGGCAGCCTCCTCATGCTGTCTTCTCAAGTCTTGCCAAGACTTTGGATTCAACCTCCCTTTCTCCCTCATTAAAAAGAAATTGAGTTAAAAATGATGAGTTTAATTGAGGGTAGGATGAATTTAAAATGTGTTGAGGGCATCAAGACAGGTTGTCCAAAAGACACCGAGATATATTGGCCTGGAACTCAGAAGAATGATGTCTATGTTGGATTCAGATATGAGAGTTATCAGCAAGAGGATGAAAAAAAAAGAAAAGAAAAGGTAAGATGTCCCAGTAGAAACCCAGAGAGATTATGAAGAATGAGGAAGGCTGAGGGTTAAGGATAGAATGCTGGGAAAGACTAACATTTGAATAATGGGTGGAGGAAGATGTGACAGCCAGTAGGACCAGAGAGGCTCTGTTAGAGCAGTAGGAAGAGAATCAAATGATTGGAGAGATTTAAGGAGGGGGCAAGGGGTTCTTTCACTTGGTAAGGTGCAAATGTGAGCACTGCTATTTAACTCTCCTGATTCCAAATCTGGAAGGAGCTAATTTAGGAGCTAATTTTCTGTAAACATAGAAAACTACAAAAAAAGGATGTTCACACAATAGGGGCACATAGGAATCCTGCTGGAGTGAGGATGAGATGAGACTGAAGGAAGGTCCCAGGGCTGGTCTACAGTAACTCATCCAGAGATGTTACAAAGATTTAAAGGAAATGGATAATTTTCTGGCAAAATATAAGTTAACAAACATGACTTGAACCAATTTAGAAAAAAAAAGTAGAATAAAAAAGTGGAGAAAAAATTTTCACAATTTATTTTAAAATAAGAGTCATATTGTTGGAAGTTTTTCTCAAACATTCAGAGAGGGTATCTGGGTTCATAAACTGTCCCACAGAAAAGAAACAAAATCAAGACAAAAAAAATCTATGGAATCTTCCCAAATCATTTTTTTAAAACTTGGCATATCCTTAAAAATAAAATCTAACTAAGGACACAAAGTTACAGTTATAGAACAATCTGCCTTATGTATATAGATGTAAAAATAATAAAGTATTGGCAATCAAAACCCAGCAGTTTATTAAAAGAAAACCCCCATGGCCAAGTAGGATTTTTTCCAGGAATGTAAGGAGAGTTTAATATTAGGCCATCTATTAATATAAACCATCACATAAAGAGACCAAAGACCAAAAAAAAAAATCACATGATTACCTTGATACTTGCCAAAAAATCATTTGAAACAGTTCCACATCCATTCCTGATGGAAATTCTTAGTAAGCTAAGAACATTACCCATCTTTCACACAAGAAATACTCTGTCTCAGTTTAATTGCAATATGAGTGGGAAGTCTGGATTTGGTGTAGAAGGGGATCTTAAGGAATGGTTTAGTCGGAAATGGATTTGTCTTGAAGTTAAATTTGCAAAGCACCACCTTATGTTTCTCAGGCTGAATGTGTAAATTTGCAGTAGATTTGAGTGGCTTGAGATACAAGAGAGCTGAGGCCATCCCCCAGCACCAACACTGTACAATATACACTTACAGACAGTGAACACATAACAAAACATCAGCGACATTGAAAGTGAGTCAGGTACCAGCTCATACCTCCACTAATATTTACCATATTTTGGGAATTCTACAACAATAACCCCTGTCCCTACCTATTCTCCCCACCAAAAAAAAAGAGAATTAGAGGCAAATTATTATTGTAGATATTATGAGAATATAATAGTAATAACTAACATTTACTTACTATGTTCCAGGCACTGTGTTAAGCACTTTGCATACATTGATTAATTTAACCCTAATGATGCTGCTGCTGAGGGCATTATTATGCTCACTTTAAGAAAAAACAGTGACACCCAGGAAAAGAAAGGACAGGGAAGCTTTTTAAGTGGCATCCAAAAGTGGCACAGTGGGATTTGAACACAGCTATATCTGACTTCAGAGCCTGAGCTCTGAACCAGTAAGCAACACCATATTTCTTTAGTAATAAATAATAAATGGAGTCTAAGTGATCTCAGATTACAAAATTAATATAAAATAAATTTCTTATAAGTCTGCTATCACCAGTTAGAAAATATAAAATACATAATTTTTTATAGTAACCCAGAATACGTTATACTTAGGAAAGAGCTAACAGAGAATTGGGCAGGAAATATCTGAAGAAAATTGCCAAGCATTTATGAGTGGCATACAAGACATTTCGTTTACTAACTAAAGATATGTACTATGTTCCTGGGTGAGAAATCTCATTATTTGTAAAGATTTCACTGAAATGATCTTAAAAGTTTCATGCAATTACTTTGGAAATGACATTTTATAACTTGGTAAAAAAACAAAAAAAAGATGAGTATAGCTAAATAAATAAATAATAAAACTCCTAGGAGGGTACTTGTATTATCAATTATCAGTCTATTATAAAACTCTAATAATTAAAACATTATGATAGTAATGCCAAAGTACAGTATAGTAATAAAACATGGCAAAATTCATTAGAATACAACAGATGACTCTAAAAGAGAACCTAGTACATATTACCATTTATTAAGGAATAAGTATAATATTTCAAATTACAAAAAAAAGAATGAATTATTCAACAAACAGTTTTAGAAACACTTATTAATCATTTGGAAAAATTAGATTTCTTTCATACCACATATCAACATAAATTCTGTCTGGATTAAAGTGCTAAAAGTAAAAAAAATATATATATATTTATATATATAAATCTATAAAAACATAAAGATTAATATTTAATCTGTTCCCAGCATGGTGAAAACCTTTCTAAATATAAATGGAAAAAAGATAGCATAGCTGAATAGATTTGCGATATTTAACAACATAAAAAAATCTATGTTGAAAATGTAATAAAATTAAAAACAAATTTCAATTTGGGAAAATGTTAGAAATATATATAAGAAAGATCAAGGTTTTAATATTTATAAAGAATTCTAAAAATCAATAGGAAATGAATGAGTGCTCTATTAAAATGTACAAGGACATGAATAGATAATTCACAAAAGAAAGACAATTTTTAAAATGTGAAAAATAATCCTCTAGTGAATAAATGTAATGAAAACAATAAGAAAATTTAACACATATTTCTTATTCCAATACGCTGATTTAAAAAGCTATGATAATACAAATCAACAATAAAAAAACAACACAATTAGAAAAAATAGGCGAAGGCCTTGAATAGACATTTCTCCTGAGAAGAAATACAAATGGCCAATAAGCAGATGAAAGGATGCTCAATATTACTAATCATTAGAGAAATGCAAATAAAATAAAGAGATACCATTTCATACCCAACAAGATCTAAAAAACAGAAAATAATAAGTGTTGGTGAGGATGCAAAGGAATTGGAACATTTGTACTTTGCTGGTGGGAATCTAAAATAGTAGAGTCATTTGGAAAACAATATGACGATTCCTTAAAAAATTAAACGTAGCATTACTGTATAATCCAGCAATTCCACTTCTGGCAATATAGCCTGCCAAAATGGAAGCAGAGACTTGAACAAATATTTGTATGCTCAAGTTCATAGCAACGTTATTCACAATAGCTAAAAGGTGGAAGCAACTCAAGTGTCCACTAAAGGATGAATAGATAAACAAAAAGTGGTATATACATACAATGGAATATTATTCAGCTTTGAAAAAAAAGGAACTTCTGACACATACCACAACATGGATGGACCTTGAAGATTTATGTTAAGTGAAATAAGCCAGTTGCAAAGGGATAAATATTGTATGAGTTCTCTTACATGAGGTATCTGGAGTAGTCAAATCCATAGAGACAGAAAATAGGATGGTGGTTATGGAGCGGGATGGAAAGTTGATGTTTAATGGATACAGAGTTTCAGTCTGGAAAGAAGTTCTGGATATGGCTAGTGGTGTTGCTTGTACAACAATGTGAATGTATTTAATGCCACAGGACTATACATTTAAAAATGGTTAAAATGTTTTATATAGAAATGTCTACTTTATTAGCAATTGCATGAATTGAATTACAGAGCAGAGTGACAATAAAAAAAGAGTTAAAATGGCACATTTTATGTTATGTATATTTTACCACAAATGAAAATAAACACAGGGAGATTGGATTTTGATGCTTACATGGAGTGGAGATCTGAAAAAGAAAGAACAAATGAACTAGAAACAAATTTCTCACCAACTCAGGTTGATGATAAAGAAATCTTAATATAGACACAAGGTAGATAGAGAAATAGATAAATAAGTAATTAAGTAGATAAGTAAGTAAGTAAGTAAATAGATAGATAAATAGATAAATAAATAAATATTTCCTTTGGAATATATAATCACAGATCTGACTTCTCATAGATTTGGGGCTTAAATTTTGGTCTGTGTAGCCCCCTAATGCAAAAGTAACATAAAATTAGGTTATCAACTACTGATGTCCACAGTGTACGCTTGGCAGAAGCATACACTCTGGAGTGGGACATACTATTGGAAGAATTTATAGTACAAATATGTTCATTCTCTCCCAATAAATTGATAGATTTACTGCAACCCCAATCAAAATCCTAGCAGGCGTTTATGTGGAAATTGATTAGCTAATTCTAAAATAACCAAAATAGTTTTAAAAAAGCAAAAGCGAAACTAGAAAGAAGGCTTACTCTGCCAGATAGCAAAACTTTTTAATAAAGCCTTTACGTTTAAGTCAGTGCTGTTTTGGTACTAGATAGACAAACAGACCAGTGGAACAGAATAGAAACCTCCACATAAGTCAGATATATAGTCACCCGATTTATGGCAAAGTTGGTGGTGCAACGCAATAATGAAGCTTGACCCCTACCTAACACTATACCAAAAACCCAGTTCCAAATGGATTATAGACCTATGTGTAGAAGATAAAACAATAAGATTTCTAAGAAATAATAACTTTCATGCCTTTGGGAGTAAGCAAAGATTTCAGAAGCAGAATATTAAAGCACTAACAACCATAAGGTGGAGAATTGTTAAGCTGATGATATTAAATTAAGAATTTCTGTTAAGAAGAGGAAGTAAACCACAAAGTAGAAGATATTTGCAATACACTTGTCTCTTAAAGCAATTGTAGCCAGGCTATGTAAACAATTCCTGCAAATTAGAAAAGAACAGAGAGCCTAACAGAAAAATAGACAAAAGGCTTCACAAAAGAGGATATTCAAGTGACAATAAGCAGAAAAACTGCTAACCTCATTAGTCATTGAGGAAATATAACCACAGCGTGATACCATTAATCACCTAGGAGAATGGCTAAAATAAGAAAGACAATTACAAGTGTTGGGAGGATGAGGAGCAGATCGAACTCTTATACATTGCTGGTGGGAGTACGAATTGTTACAGCTGCTTTACAAAGTTGACAGTATCTACTAAAGCCAAATATATGTATATCCTGTAACCTAGCAATGTTGCCCCAAGGTATAAACCCCATATAAGTGCTTCACATGTGCCACAAAGCACATGCACAAGAATGTTCAGAGCATTACTACTTACAGTAGCCAAGACCAAGAAACAATCCAGTTATCTATCATCAGTAGGGTAAAAAACTAAATTGTGGTCTATTCATAAATTGGATCTCTATATAGCAATAAAAAATGAAAACTACTGCTACATGCAGTGGCATAGATGAAGCTCACGACATAATGGTAAGTGAAAGAAGCCAGGTATAAAAGGGTACGCACTGTATGGTTCCATTTATAAAAAGTTCAAAAGTAAGCAAAATTGATCTACGTTGTTAGAATTCAGGATATCATTACCTTTGGAAAGTAGTGACAGAAGCAGGTATGAGGGAGATTCTGAGGTGTTGGTAACATTTTATTTCTTGATCTAAGTGGTGGTTATCCACAGATCAAGTGTTTATTTTTCAAAGGTTCATTAAGCCCTAATCTATAATGTGTGTACTTTTGGCATGATATCATACTCCAATAAAAGGTTTACTAAGAAAAAGAAGCTATGACATAACCTTTCTTGAGGGCACTGTGTCAATGAGAATAAAAGACCTTAGGAGGTGTTGATATCCAGACCTAACAATTCTACTCCTATGAAAGTAAGCAGAAATATATAAAAATATTTGTGTATCAGAATGTACATTTTAATATTTTCATTTAGTGAAAGCTTGAAAGTAACAAAATAGACTACTGTACCATTTTTTATTTTCATGCTATTATCTAAGAGTATGGAAAACTATTTATGTATAACATTAGGTGGGGGGAAAAGCACTCTGTGCATTTTTTTATGCACTATTCCAATTTTATTACCAATGTGCGCATATGTAAATGTGGAAATGTACACAGAAAAAATATAGAAAAATTTAATCATCCTTATGTCTGGTGTTAGTGCGATAAATGATTTTTTCTTTTATATTTTAATGTGCTTTCTGGTTTTCTACATTGAGTACCTATTACTTTTATGATCATGAAAATAACTTAATAAGACATAGTCAGCCTTGTAAGTTCAGCCGCATCTGAGTAATACTTAAAATTCCTTGGCAACATGGAAGATAACAGCAGGTCACCTTTGTCAGAGCCATTTTTTTTTTTTGATTGAAGTATAAATGGGAAATGAAGAAAAAAAGAGAGTAACTACAAATGATGCCTTCATACTAGGTTGGAAGGGAAAGGATCTTGCTTTCTTTGACATCCTACAATCTTTATGTGTTTCTCAAACTTGGCTGTTCAATAAAATCACTAAGAAAGCATGAGAAAAAATATTGATGCCTGGGAACTTCATTCAGCAATTTCAGTGTAGCAGATCGAGTGTATGGCCTGGACTTCCCAGGTGATGTGAATGCAAAGCCAAGGTTACATTTTCTTTCATATCCTCCCTTGAATAGAACTAAAATTCCTTATCAATAGTAATAGCTTCATATATGTGTATGAAATGCACTGGGCACAAAATAAGATCTTAACAAATAGTTGCTGATTGATGTCACAGAAACCCTTGTGGGAGATGCAAAGCATGTTCTTATGGCTAGGGATTTCTTCTCCCTGGTGTAGATGGTCCAGGTTCAGAGAGGACCATCCAAGACTGAGGGGGCACATCGGTCCATGGTTCCAACAGGGCATTGAGTGGCTTATATTAACCTTCAAAATTGAAGTAATATATTGGTGAATCTGTGGCTTATCTTTCTTAGGAATGCAAAATGACTAATATAAAATCTCACTGCAATCAATAGCATAACTAAAAATTCACAGGGAAGAAAACTTAGTTATACTATTGGAATGTCAGTTTTGATTACTGAAATCCTCCTAGTGATGATATTTGGGGTTGGTTAGTGACAGAAGTCATCTAATTAGAAGGAGGAAGAGAAAGTAATGTTTTATGCTCAAAAATGCTTACAACATATTGAGTGTTTTACATATTCTCAGGCCTTACCAAAAAATCACCAATTGGGTATTAGAGATTCCCAATCTAGAGATCAGGAAGCTGAGGCTCAGAGAGGTTAGGCAACTTGCCCATGGTCACTAGGGTAGCAACCGATGAGAAGAGATGTGAACTCTTGTCTATTTGACCTTAAAACCCATAATCTCTTCACATCATCAAAACGTGACTTTGGGTCCTATAACTGATGGCAAAAGGCATCTAAACCAAATCTTTCTATTAGGCTCTAATAAGTTGTCTATGTTGTTAATAAGTCAGTAGGAGAAAAGACATTCATTGAAATAAGGGATGCTGAAATGTGAATTTTTTTGTTAGTATTCAGTGGTATATGTCAGGTACTTAGAAAATGAATTGTTTGTGGTCTTTCTGGAGTAGTTAGTGGAAAGATAGAGGGGTGAGGTTCATCAGTGGCTTTCAAACTCTTTCAACTCAACTAATTTTATGAAAAAGAAAACCACATAAACTACATTAGCCCTTGTGCTTACAGAAATTTGCTCTGAGGAAATTGTACTAAGGTATTCAAAGTTTAAGACAGGGTTCTTCAGGATATTGCCAGTAACTATCTGTGTGATCTTAGGCAAGTCACTGCCTCTCTCTGGGCCTGAATTGACTCAATAGAGAGAGGAAAAAAAAAGATGGGATATTTAAATTAACTTTAAAGGCTACAGATACTTTATTGATCTGATAAAAGCTAATGACCCTTTCCCTGGATGATGCACATAATGCATGTACATGCACAATTTTCCATGTCCTGGTTGTTCACAGACCTTCGAAAGACCTTTTTGGACCTCCAAAGAATACATTGACCTTTGATTTGAAGACCTGGAATATGTGATAATGGGATTGTAGTCATGTTTACAGAAAAAAAATGCTTATCTTTTAGAGATAAAACCTAAAGTAGTTATGGATGGAATTTGCATTAAAATGATCCAATATGTGTGGGGAAGGGTGGGTGGTGGCAGGATAATAGATAAAAGAAAAAGAGGCCTATGAATTGATAATTGGTGAAGCCAGGTGATGAGGTATATGATGGTTTTTCCTACTGTTTTCTCTATTTTTGGGTATGTTGACTTTCCATTATAAAATAAATTCATGAAATAAAAATTATACATAATTTAAGAAAAGACTTGGAATAATTGATACCTACTGTCCCCCTTTCTAATAGTCTATGATTTTGCATTACAAATACTCTGCAGAGAAAATGGACTTCTGGAAATATTTCATGTACTCAGGTCACTGAATCATCATCATTCCTCTTCTAATGAACCCTCTGGACTAAAAGGTTTGTTGCGGTCCCATTATTCCAGATGATTCTGTGATATTCCATTTAAATACTTCCATAAATATACTTTTGGAGAGAGGATAGCAAAATCAAATGCAAAGAAGCTGAACAAGAATTGTTTTTAAATCATTTTGCATGATAATATGGCTAAATTTATTTTCAAATATTTCTTAAGATGGGAAGACCCCCCACCCCACCCCCCCAAAAAAAAACACCGTTGCAAATGACTTTAGTGGCATGAAAAATACTTAGTTAAGATGTTAGGTGAAATGGGAGGTTTAAAAGAGTACACAAGTCTGAGAGACAGTTGCATTGTGGTTGAGAACTGGTATTCCACAGCCATGCTACCTGGGTCCCTGTCCTCATTTTCGCTTAACTATCTGCTTCTGGGTCTGAACCTCTGTTTCTTTATCCATAAAATGGACATAATAGTGCAATCTCCCGCATAGGGTTATTATGAAGCATCCAGTTGTGCGTGGCATATGACAAGTACTCAGTAGATGTTCATCATCATTCTCTCAACTGTGTAAATATAAAAATAGATGAAAAAGACCTAAAGATATAGGTCAAAATATTATCAGTTGCTGCCTCTTGATTGTGACCAATGGGTGATGTTTTTTCTTTATTTTTGTCCAGACTTTTCAAAATTCTACAAAAAGGATTTGTTACTCTTATAATCAGAGAAAAAAGTTTTTTTAAAAAGGACTTTTTAAAGTCTTGAGAAATTTTGATGCCCAGAGGGGACTGAACCATGCTTGTCCCACACAGTATTTAACAAACAAACCGCTTAAGAGGAGAGTAAGATGAAATGATTACTAACAAGATGCTCACATTTTCTTTATCAGGCTCTCATCTGCAGAAAGATTCTTATAAATGCCAATGAGCCTTCAAATGTGGCATTCCTGGTATAGAATGAACACAGCCTTCCTCTGCTTCTGTTCCGTGCCATCCTGTCTCCTTACCACACATTCCTCCACACCAGCAGGTTAGCCTTTTGGAGGGGTGTGGAGAATATCACAAATGCTATGCCAAGAAAAATTTATTCAGACACACTATTTTGGATTTAGTTCCTTGGGTTTATGCCCCTCCCCCCAGCTCATCTCACTGATTAAGAACACCTAAGCCATGGCACCATATTCAGGAATGTATAAACACACTTCAGGCATGTAGACCCCTCTGAGAAAAATCGCCATGTACAAATTTGAAACCATAAGTCAAATAAATGAGTGGATAATTACGGGTATTACATATATAATTTAGGCCTTGCTAAAGAATTTACATTAGGATATCTAAAAATAGCAAACCCACGATGTGTTTGAACCATGCTGCTGTATTACCCAAATGCAAAGCCCTTTCCAGAACACACCTATGCAGAGCAACAGGCCCAGTTCAAACAGGCCAGTTTCAATCTTGAGTTTAGCTACATTTATTTACAGCATTCTAGACCACCTTTGAAACAGCCACTAACTAGCCCATGTCACTTAGGTGACTGACTGATGGCCAAGGATGGACAAAGATGAGACTCCTAGAAACTTCTGGTCAGAGAAGAGGCGGTACACGTGTGTGGGTTGTGCAGCTGCTTTGGAGCAGATCGTTTGCGGTGAGATGGATCGCATCTCCTTTTCTTGGGTAGAAAAAGGACGAACATTGATTTATTCCTTAGCCTATACAGGGGTAGATTTTAGGTCATCTCACCTGTTCTATAGAAGGACTCTGGAAAGTGAGGATTTTGCCCCTCTTTCCAATCGAGTTTTAGAAAAGTTGACACGCGTGACCCAGGTCAGCCATTTATCAGAAAAATATTAAATTAAAATAAAAATAACGCAAAGCTCTCTGTCTTGGATACCATCTTGGATGGTTAACTTCCGGAGACTGGAACATGTACAGTGCCCAGCCATCACTGAAACTGACAGACATTTAGCTGTGATTTTGATCCTGCTGATGTGTCAGTGGCTTCCATGGGAGTGTGGGAAGGGAGGCACAGAGAGGACTTTTCCTTGCCCCATCTGACTTGCCCCCCAAGCCAATACTGCTCCTTTCCTTCACTCCTACACAGGACTGCCCCTCCCCCACCCCATTCCAAAGGTGCTTGGGCAACTAGTAAAGAGATCTGCATAAAGAGCCAGGAACCCTGCACTTAGAAAAAAATTTTAAAAAAACTATATAACTACAAGCTCCATGTTTCATCTTCGCTCCAGGCTGAGATGCGATTTGGCATCTCCCAGCTAGCAGCGGCATTTTACTTGATCCTCTTCCAAGATTTCCAAACATGTACCTGGCACTCACGAGAGTTTCCGAGGAAGCATCTCAGTTGACAGGAGAAGTGCTGCGCGCTTGGTTTTGTGTATGTGTGTCAGTTTAACTCTCATATAAGCAAATGAAAGTTCGAATATTAACTTCGGGCAGAAGAGCATCAACTTTGCCGCGAACGTGGCATTTCCCCTCACCTCGTTTTCCTGAAATGAGCAGTTTTTGAAGTTAGCGGCGAGCCCTGTTAAGCAAAGGGTCTCTGAGACCCTTGGGGTACAGACAACCTTTGCTGGCCTGCAAATGCCCTAGCTTTTCTGGAGGAGTAGCCCTGGGCTACTTCCTAGGAGTTCCTCAGCCTTCAGAAGCCGCCTAATACCCATATGCGTTTGGGCACAAACAGGCAGAGAACAACCAAGCCACCACCACCCAAGAGAGCAATCTCTGAACACAGAGTCGAGGTGAATTGAATGTGCTCGCGGGGCAGAAGCCCAGCGATGCCTCGGGTGTGTGAGGGCGAGGAGGCTGGGTCCACAGGAACGTGGTCCAGCACCGCCAGCAGCTAGTCCTGCCGAACACTCAAGTCTCAAGGGAGGAACAGTCCTTGAACCGTGGGAGAACTAGGGACACATCTCAGCCTCCGGCGCCAGCGCCAGTTCGAAGGAAAACAAAGGTGGACAGAGAGAGGGAGAGGAGGAGAGTGAGTTTGTGTTCTCCTGGGGCAAGTGCGCGCGGTACCTTGGATTCCTGGCTGCTGGTGGATGCAGGCGAGGGCGGCTGCTCGGCGCTCGCCGCCTCCTTGGGCAGCCCGTCCACGCGGTCCTCGCGGGCGCCGCTCGGAGGGATCATCGTGGCGGCGCGGGAACGGTGTTGGGCTCTCGGAGGAACTGCGAGGCTCGCCTTCCTCCTGCGCGCCCGCCCCGTGGCGCACTGGGTCGCTCAGCTCCAGGTCCCGGGGATTCCCATCCTCGCCCAGGCGCCAACGCGCCCTCCGCCGGCCTCGCCTCGACCCCGGCCCTGCTCACCTCCCCAGCGGTCCCGCGGGCAAGGGAGAGTGAGCCCAGCGTATCCGCTCCCGTCCGCACCTCGCTGGCGACCACACAGTCGTGACTGCCACTAGGCAGCGGGCGAGCGCGCTGGGGCTGGGGTTCGCTCGCCTCGGAAAAGCGGGAGGAGGGAGGTGGCTCCGGGGCGGGGCTGGGCGGCCGACGCCGAGGTAGCGAGGGCAGGCAGGGGCCGATCAGGCGAGAGCCTCTGGGCGCGCACCGCCCGGGGGTCGAGGGTGGTTCTTTAGCAGGGATAATGAAAATTCAGACCAAACCCCGAATGAATAGAATACCCGTGAAATGATTCAGCCAGAAGGAACCACCTGCAACAACTCCCTTATTCCTCACCCTAAGAAACAGCGACTCTAAAGGAGACTGTGACTTAGCTAAGTTATTTATAGGGTTTGGTGACGGAGATCAGGCAGTGAAGCTGGGGTTCCCCGGCTTGAAGACACTCCCCCACTCAGCTTTGGACTAAAGCAGAGAGAGAATGCAATGTGTTTGTGTCCTCATTTTGTTGTGCAATTATGTACTAAGCCCTTTGCATTTTTCATTTTATTTAATTATCAGAGCCACATTCTTATCACTTCCATCTTATAAGTGAGAAAACTGGGGTTTTAGGGAGGCTAACTAATTTGCTTTAAGTCACTGAAGTATAAATGATGGCGCTGGGATTGGAACCCATTTTGTCTTCAAAATCCATGTGTTTTGGACCATGGAGTCTCAAATCTAGGCCAGGTCTTCAGAGCTGTAGAGCAACTGGGGTGTTGCAGTGTGGCAAGGAATTTAGGGCTGTTCACAGAGAGGCAAACCAGTCTCCCTTAATAAATAGATCTTTTGGAAACATAGACATGGCCCCATTGGATAAAGGGGCAGAGGGATTCAGTATTTTTTGAAGACACAACCTAACTATGTAGAAAAAGGAAAATACATCTGTATGTTTAAAAGACTCCCCCCGCCCCACCCCAATCCAGACAAAACTGCCTCCTTAGCTTTCTAGCAGAAAATTGCAAACCTAAGTTCAGATTTTCTTATTGCTATAAATGTTTACAAGGCCAGCTTCATGGATACGCAACCTGTGTAAATCACGCAGGGTCCAGCACTTGGTTTCATGCTCTTCTGTTGCTGTCTTGAAATTCTTAATGATTTTTAAACAAGTGGCCCTGCGCTTTTATTTTGCTCTGGACCCTGTGAATTATGTCTCTGGTCCTGCATGTTTGCCTTAGCTCATGCCCTTTAGTAAGAACCTACTACTCTTTCTCTCCCGGACATCAATTGAAAAACTCCTATTCTAAATGACAGCCTCTTACTCAGCATTTGGCTCTCAGAGTGTTTTAAATACCACAGTGACACATAGCCCTATCATTTGACCAGGCCAGAATGGCTAACTCTATGGCCACAGCATTTTCCTCCTCAAAACACATTTCTGTTTGTTTGACAGAGACAAAATTCTAACAGCCAAATTTATAACAGCAGCAGAGCACACAATGACAGGAGCAACAGTATCAACATATCTTTATCAAGCATCTTTTTTGTACTAGATAATGTGCTAGAAACTAATGACATAACAGAGAGGAAACACAGATTAAGTCTGTTCTCCTGGGACTTAGAGCCTGATGAAAGATTAAGTAATTAACACATGTATACACACACACACACACACACACACACACACACACACACATTTTTCATGAACTGTGATAAGAAAAAGTACAGATGTGAGATCTGAACTAGTGTGAGGCCAAAGAAGAGTTTTCTGAAAAAGTGAAGCCACCAGAGTCTACTAGCAATTTTGGTGAGCAAGCTCATTGTGGTTTACAACAAGAAAATTTTTATCTTTGGATTTTATTTATTTTATTTTTTAAGAATTAAATAGGAGCTATATTATGTCACCCTTAATTTTAGTAAATGCTTAGCTCTAATTAATAATAGTCATTAGCCAACAGCATATATTTAAATGTTGTTCCCTTGAAAGACATTTTAAAGAAGGTTAGTATATCCTTCTTTCTCATCTGACTCTTATGACAGAAATCCTTAGTCTGATAAGTAATATTTACCTTTTCTAGGAAACTGTGGAACTACCTGTAGTTTCCAAAACTGACCAAGACTTTGTTCATGTATTTCTTTAACATGAGTTGTTCTCCATTCTGTTTTCTGTTATTTAGCTAACTTTTCTTATTCTTCAGGACACATCTCTAAACATGTATTACTCTTGAAATCTCCTTCCTTGACCCTTTTAGTCTAATTTAAATTCTGAAATCAATGCCATGTCCTCATGGAATCCTCCCCTAAATAATCAGTGATGAAGCTGCCTGTCCTCTCACAGAGCTATGAGCTACACCCACAAGGCAGGGACCATGTCATGTCCATCTTATTTCCTCAGCCCCTGGCATACTGTTTGTTAGCAAGATGATGCAAGGACACTGCCCTTGTACCCTCCTGAGCCTTAAAGTGGCCCTGGCATTAGTTATGTCCAGTGCCTTCCATACACTGAATGGAGAAAGACACTGGATGTTCCTTGAAAACAGTAGGGTTTAAAATTACACAATTTCCTTGATATTAAGGATTTTGACTTTATTGGTTTACTGGAGAATCTTAAACTGAGAGTCATGGCTGTCTGTGAATGTAGGCTTCATCGATTTGCATGCCAATAAGGTGTCTGCAATAAGAACTTCAGGTTCAAAGCTCATCTCTAAGAACAGGAGTGGAAGTAGACAGGGTGCCACTTTGCCTGAGTCTGTGGGGAGAGGAATGCTGGCAGAAATGGGTGGCACCGTATTTGTGTAGGAGGCCCTGAGGTTGCTTTGGGACTAGATGACCATGCTGATTCCAAATTTTGGACGGAAGAGTGTCCTCCCATGTTGTCATGAAAGCTTTCCTGACCTGGTACCGAGGGGACATTGATATGTTGATAGAGATGCCCAGAGGACAGTGGAGAAGACTGATAGTCTCCAAGTACTGGAGGTCAGTGGATGTAGACCAGCAAAGTGATTCCCAGAGAACGCTTGATAAAACCCTGACTTTGCTGAGCAAAAGTGTACTTTTTAATGGCCCCATGTGAGATATCTCCTCAGAATCACCAGTTATACCAGCCCTGAGACCTTATGGAAAACTGGAGGTTCTACATTAGCAGCTGCAGTGACTTTTTACCTATGATTGTCAAGATGACCTCATTTATACCGTAGACTGGTGAACCTTGGGGAAATCACATTGCAAATAATTACCCTAAGTCTTGAGTCTATATCAGGATGCTGTGATTTTTTGTAGCTTCCTTTTATGGTTCATTTCACTCTGGTTTCTGGTTAAATATCAAGACAGCAGAAATGTATGGTATGCAGAAATTTATCTTCACAAATTTGAACTAGAAGCTCCCACTCCTGGTTCGTTTACTCATTCATTAAGTTGTAAGGAGGGCAAAGCTTTCCTCCTGATCATATGCAACTGCCTTTTGCAGTAACACTGCTGAGCAGAAGAGTGTATAATGCGTTCAGCCTTCTCTTGTTGCTCTGCTACAAGTGTGGATAAAAAGACTGGACTTTCATTCTGGGGACTTTGGCTTCTTCGGGAGCCATTTGGTAAAGAGATGCTATCAAGACTACTTAAATAAATCATACTTATAGAGGGTACAAAAAGAAGAGCAAGGAAAGGGAAGATGTAAGATAATCAGAATGAGATTATCTTATTCTGGAGAGAGAGAGCGTCTCAAGGAAGGAATGGTTCTCAATGTCTGATGCATCAGAGTTATCGTGGTGACGAGATCTATGAGAAGGGCTTACAGTTTGACAATTAGATCGTTGATTATAACAAGAGCTTATACGTACTGGGTTTTGACAATGTTGTAAATATTTTCCATTAAGCAATTTCATTTAATCTCTACAAAACCTTGAAAAGGTAGAGAAAATTATCCTAGGTTCCACAGTGATCTTGGAAACAAAGATTTGAACTCAGTTATATCCTGCTTCTGGGCCGAGTTTTGGTCGCTTTGCTCTGCTGCTCCCCAGACAATGGCAGAACCCAGATCTGGTGAAGAGGCACAGGCTTTAAAGGGAAGGAGTGATGCAAATTTAGAGACAAGGGCATCACAGAAGGCACAGGCAGAGTCCTCAAAAACCAAAGAGGAGCCCGCTCCACTGTTTTACCTTAAAAGTAAAATAGCCAAAAATTTGAGACAAACAGCAGGAGGCATGGACCATTGCCCTTTAGCCTGTAAAGAAGAGCCAGGAATCACAGCATTGTTGTCACTTTCTGACTACTTTGCCTAACGTACCTCCCTGCCTTTGAGCCCCGAAGAACCCAATGCTTTGCCGAAAGTCTTATAGCTAACAATCATCACCACTGTCACCACCAGTGCCGGCCTGTTAATGCCAGACTACAGTCTTCACAGCAGCTCGTGATCGATCTCTGCTCAGCACCAAAGGTAATAATTTCATCTGAAGACTCATATTATCAGGATGAATGAGATACAGCTTAAGCATCTTTAACTTAGTTTTCTAAATATCAATAATAATAACAGAAATAACAATAGAAAATCGTATTTGAATAGCTCTGACTGCATGGAATTATCTCCCACTGGAAATTCCTAGAAAAAAGAAGCAAGGCCCAAGCCACATGCAGTTGCTTTCTGGTTAAGATTGGGCTCTTCCCTGTAAAGACAGAATTCATGGGATGCTTCTAATTGGCTGTAACCTCTGTGAGATGGATTGGAGTGGGGCTTGAATTTTTTATTCTACATTTAGTGGAAAGGCCATGAACCTGAACTCCAAACATCCCAGCTCATCCTCGTAAAAGCAGCGAGATCTTAAATGATTAATTCGATCTCAGTCTTGGCTTCCTCAGACCTAAAATGGGTTAATAATCCCATTTTAGAATTTCTATAAGGATTAGAAGATTAAATGTCTGGGTCTGATAGTATTATTATTGTTCTTGTTTTGTTATTATCATTAGTCATATGGTTTTGGTCAAATAGATTTGGTTTGAAATGTATTTTCTGTTCATTATAGCCAAATGCATATACAGTATCAAAAGTGGCTCTCTTCTACATTTCTAAAATTGTTAATAGCTCTTAACTGAAAAAGAGTTTAGAAACAGCGATATCTAGTTTCTTATAGATTATTTGTTTGACTAGTAATTCGCATTTAACTTTATATATCCTTTTCTATGAGTTCAGGGTAACAGTTTAAGAGGTACAAGATCAGCCCACCCTGGCATTTTTGCTCCTCAAAAATGCTTGATTTGTTCCTCCTCCCGCTTTGGTGCTTGTTACTATTTCCTGAATCTGAGAATTCCTCCCCATTATTCCCCATGGACAACCTTCACTGGGTTTTGGACTAACACCTACCATCTGAATACATTCTGTTTCTTTCTTTTCTTATTTGATGTCTTTTTGGAACAACAGTCCCCAACCTATTTTGGTACTGGGTACCAGTGCTTGTATGAGAATCTAGTGCCTGATGATCTGAGGTGGAGCTGAGGTGGTGATGCTAGCGCTGGGGAGCAGCTGCAAATACAGACCAAGCTTTGCTTACTTGCCCGCTGCTCACCTCCTGTTGTGTGGTCAGGTTCCTAACAGGCCACAAACTGGTACTGTGGGGCTTGGGGATCCCTGCTTTAGAATGTAAGCATCATGAGGCCGAGGGCCTTATCTCTCCTCTTCATCAAGCACTCTGATGCTTAAGTGCTCATATCATAGGTGTTCAACGAATATTTGTTAAATGAATGAAAGGTAAAATGTCAGTGTTGGAGAGGAATTTATAGGTCTAATGAAAAACTATTTCGTAGAAGGGAAAATCGAAACTCACATAGGTTAAATACCTCTGTAAAGTCAATTAATATGTGGCACAATGAATCAATGTCTATTCACTTGCTCACCAATCCCAATGATCACTGATTTATTCAGCGTTGGAATATATGACCAAACTGCCAGCTGCACATGTTTCTTTTCTGAATTTTCAAATTTATTATGATATTATGCATAGTACTTCTAAATGCACTTTCCCAAAAACAATAGTTTTATCATCATTCAAACAGTACTCCAAAAGGGTACTAAAGAAATTAAAATTTTTAAAAATTCTGCCATCTATTGGTAATAACTATTGACACTTTTATAAGCCTTCTTTTTAGAAACACATGCATATATGAATATATTTTAAATTCATAGATATTTATATGAACACTAGAACACTAGAACACTAGATGTTTTTGTAACTTTCCCTTCAATTGTAATCATAGACATGATTTTGTGTCAATATATATAAGTGTAAATTATTCCTTTTTAATGAGTGTGTTTTTCACTGTATAAATGCACTATAATTTATTTATAAAGGATTATTTATGCTTTTTGTTAGGAACTATTAGAGAACAATTAAAAATTCATTATCTCTTTTATCCTCAAAGATAAACCTGGCAATGTAGACACTCTTAGACCCATTTTGTAGATGAGGCCATCGGAATTCTGAGAAGCTTGATGACTTTTCTCATGAGAGAAGATCAGTGCAGAGTTGAATCCAGCCCACATCTCCAGACTCTAAACCTCAGGCTGATCACAACATGTAAGCAGACAGTAAAACTGTGTGATCACTGCTGTGTAAGAAACCTGTCTGGCATGATTTGAGGGCATAGGCGGGGAAAGGCTAAGGTTCACCAAGTGGCAAAGATGTTGGAGAAGGATCTAGGGGAATTTGAAAAGTGATTATAATTTTTCTGGAAGGAATCTTGAGCAGAATATATAGTCTCAATAAGACATAAATTCTGCTTGTGCAGGGCTTGTTCAGGTTTGATGCTTAGAACACGACAGCTTCTTTCCTTTGTGAGTAACTTTATCTGATATGTAGGCAATGCTCAAAAAAAAAAAAAAGGGTGTGAGAAGGCTGGAACTGGAGAAATTCTTTGAATAATGGTTTTAAGTACTTTTACAAATGGACCATGGTAAAAGCTGCTCTCAATCAGACTGGAAGGGACAGTATTGATTAGTAACAAAGGGAGAAAAAAAGAAGTGTCATAAGGATTTCTGGAAGGTTTAATGGGTGACAGAGTAAGAAAGGGCCAGCATACAGGGAGTTCTGAGAGACACACAGAATCTTTACACCTGGCAGCCAGACACAGAGAGATCTAGTTCCCTGACAGGTGGGAACCCATTCTGTATAAAGCACCCTAAAATTCAAACACAGTCTCATTTGACATTTATAACTTCAAAAGGATTGATTATAAACATTCAACTTGTTAATCATTATGCATCTTAAATGACATCCTGTGAAGGGAGTGGTAGGACTGACTTTCAAAATATAGAACAGGAACTCCAGCGAAAGCAGGAATAGTTCTTTCTCTTTATGCATAAAGCTCTGCACTTAGAAATATGTTCCAAAAGCTTATAGAGTCAAGCTGGAAGTAAATGAATCTCAAAAATTCTCTTTACAATATTTTCCAGGGAGGAGTTATATCATTGCTTTGTGCTTATGCCTTCTGTAACCTTCTGTGTTCCTCCAATAACTTACTCAGCAAGCCTGAGCCATCTATCAGGCCCTTGATAACTGGCCTGGAAAAGATGACTCAGGCCTGAAGCCCTAGATGCCATTTCCTTCCCTCCATAGCTGAGGCAATCCTGCCCATAAACCCTGGACTTGGGAAATGTACCTATGTTTCATTCAGAAAACTTAATAAATGAAGCTCTTATTCTATTTACTGATTTATTTATCAACAGTTCTGAGACCTGCTATATACTAGGCACTTTATTAGTTTCAGGCATACAGAGAGGTATATGAGTATTCTCTGACCCAAAGGAAAATTCAGAAATGATAACCATAGAAACCAGGGGAGAAAGTAGCTAATTCCACGGAGTAGCGAGGGGAAGATTCACCAAAAAAAATTTTTTTTTGAAAATAAGTAGAAGTTTTGTAGAAGGGAAAGAGGGAGATCGTTCTTGGTCTGTTAAGTATGCTTCTCTGCTTATATTTTCTGTGGTTATCTATTTTATTACTGTTACTTGGGGGTAATGAAGGGGTCTAAAATTGTCGTCATCATTCCTTGTAATTCCCCTTTCTCATCTTAATTTGTTTCATTAATTGTCCCAAATATAACCTAATTCTCACTCAAAATTTCCTTCCCTCAATGACACCCACTATGTTTGTAAAAAATATATATGTCTTAGACATGTATGGATATTTGAAAAATATGTGGAGATAATTTGTGTGTTTAAGTGTTTTAAATTGCATTAAACACATTGCACTATAGCTTATTTCCTCTTTCTAACTTATTTCAGGAAACACAGTTTGATATTTTAAACTACATTAAAAGTAAAATATGCAAAAAAAAAACATGGATGAAGATCCATGTCAATGAATGCATTCTATTTCACTGTTGTATAGAATTTGACTGTATGAATTTGCCATAATTTATTTAATCCATTGTCTGTTGAACTTCTAGATTGTTTCCATTTTTTGCTTTTTATGAATAGTGCTGCTTTGACTTTTATCATAGAGGACTTTTTGTGTTGATGTGCAAGCATAAATTATGGTTCCAGTTGTTTTCTCCAGTGTGGACACAGCATTATTTTATTTTTATTGTTGTGGCTTTATTTACATTTCCATGATAAATAACAAAGTTGAATAGCTTGGGAGTATTAGGAGTGCTCAGTTACTCACATTTAACTCCTACTAAAAAGAAAAAATCTAATTTTTAAAGATAATCTGACTGGGTAGCCTATTTCTGAGTATATGAATAATTTCTACTACATTTGCTTTCTTCTGATATTCAAACTCTCAGACTCCTGTATCTACCCTGAGAATCCTTAAAAACCTGGAGAAGTTAATTCTCTGTTTCTATATCTTTTTCTGTTTTCTTCTTTCTTCTTGGGACTTACTTTCCCCTGATTCCCCATCACATAGGCCCAAACTTGTGGTGTTAGGAGAGATCTCAGAAGGGTAAATCAGTTCATTCTCCATATTTTACAAGTGAGAAAGCTGAACAAGTGATTGACCTATCCAAGGTCATCCAACCCTTTAACCCCAGTCATTTCACTAAGTGATATCCCTGTCTTTTTTGAACATTCTCTTCTCAATAACCAGCCTTTAATCCCTCAGTCTTCTAGGCCTCTATTGTAAGAAATAAAAAAAAAGAAGATCATGAAACTATGCACCTGTTGAGAGGGGAAAAATTAGGAAAGACTGCTTTTTGTGGGTTTTTGGAGAATATTTTTTTCACTACATATGCATCTTGCTTCATAAACTATCCACTTAGAAGCTACATTACCATTTCTTTACATACTGTACATGCATGCTCTTCATAGGAAGTCTTATTGAGAAGGCTTGGATACTCCCATTATATTTTGGGGGAGATATAAATGACTGGCTGGATTATTCTTAATTGTTATGGAATTATAAGCTGGAAAGAGAAATTATTATATAAAAAACAAGCTTTTATAGAAAAAAATTTAGCTAAAGTTATTTTTTGTTGAGTATCCCTAAGCATGGACTAATTTACGATTCCCAAACTTGGGAAATCAGACTATAAACAAAGTATGGACTAGCCAACCCTTATTTCCTACAGGTGACCACCTCTTAACCAGACCTAATTACTGATTATAGAAGCATTGTATTTTGACCTACTTCTTTGTTACATTGTTCTAAGTGTTATTATAACCTCCCCACTACTTTCTAATACATTTTAAAATTGCTGCATCATCTCCTCTAATTTAAAATTTTGTTGACACCTGCTTGGTGGTTGAATGACCTATTTTCTTGTTTCCATTCCATTTCAGTGCACTCTGTAATGTTATGAGTAAATTTTGGCTAGGATCATTAAAAACAGTCTAGACTACTAGGTAGGAACAGAAACAGTGATTTGGGCAGTCTGTGACTCACTGGTTTCTCTAATCATAATCTTACACTGTTCCTGTGATGGGTACCACCACCACACTATAATTCCCACATTTGCCATATTCTTTCCACAGTCAGTCACTCTTTCCATTGGTAATCAGATGTGGGACTGACCCATGCAAAGGAACCAGTTCTAGTCATCACTCTAGGTAGAAGATGCTTGCATGTTGCATTTTGCAGATATATTCAGGCATATGTATTAACCACATTTCCTGGACAATTTTCTCAAATCCAGGCTGTATCTCATCTTAGCCCTTCCTTTCTTTCTGGAACTTACTTTTGCCTCATTCCACATCACACAGTCTCAGACTATATAGCATGTCATATAATAGAGTTTGGTCCCAAATAACCTGATAGGAGATCTCCCAGTATCGTCAACCTCTGTCTTAGATGAGGGTCTGACAATACTGAATATTATGGCCAATCCATAAACAGTGGTCTGAGCCATCCCATCTCAATCACAGGACACATTCGGCCAAGGTTAAAAGCACTACCCAATAGTAGCAAGCAGGTACTGAGTGCTGATTATGTTCTAGTCTCCATTTTAAGTGCTTTTATGTGCATTATCTCCTTTAAGTCTGAGAGGTAATATTATACTTTGCGGATGAGGACCCTGTGGCTCAGAGAGGTGACATATCCTGTCCAAGATTACTAAAGTCTTAAATAGAGGCATTCTTGATTACAGAGTCATGCTCTTGCATGATATACTGCTTCCAAACTGAGTACCCTACTAGGATTCAAAATACAAGTGGGAAATTCAGATATATTTTTGTGACTTAAGTACTTTATCTTTCATTTACAGGCACATACAGTTAGAGCTTATGGTATAAATTAGTTCAAACAAATTGGAGGAACTGATACCATGAACATAAATAAGGCTCTTATTGAAAAGTTATTTATTGTCTTTGTGGCTGGCAATTTGGTTCTGCAGCCCTTATGCATGTCTTTGCAAACATTCGTGTTTAAGGTTCAGATGAAACTCAGAAGATATATTAACGCTGTTGCCTATCGGGAAACAACCATTTGTAAATGCATTTCTGAAGATGCTTTTGAAAGTTCTATTGTAAAGGATAAACATGTTACCTTGAACAAGGTTGTACATTTCATGATTACTACAATTCAGGTGGAGCCCAATTTAAAGATGTAAACTGTTAGCATATAACTAATTTAAAGAAGAAAAAATTTCAAATGTAAGTATTATATAGTAATTCATAGATACTTGATATTTGCATCAATTTCCCACTTTAGTTGAAATATTAATGCTTGTGGCTATTAGATATTTGAGTTATTTAAAAGAAATTAAATCTACATTATTGAAAAGAGAACGTTCACATATTTTCCTAATTGTGTTCCATTAGGACAGAATTTTAATTTTTAGGAAATTAATTCTGTTAGCCTTGATGTTTAAGATAGAGAAGTGGAAAGAATCGAACCACTTAGCACTTAGTTTTTTCAGAAGGCCATTAGCAAACCGACATAGCCTTCCTGTGATGTAATCAAGTATTATATTCCTCCCCATGCTTCCCCATGGGAGATAAATCAGGAAGATATTTTGTGCCACTGAAGTCACAGAAAACAGAAAATTCAGCTGCTCAGACTTCGTTGTGCAGAGGTCATGGTGAAAAAAAAAGTTGAATTTAGGGAAAAAAAGAACCCACAAAAACACAACACTTCACCAAACAGCATTTTAATGCCTATCAACTGATGTAGCAAACATCTAAATAAACTGAAAAATCAATCAAACAAAAAAATCCCCATTATTTACTCTTATAACATGTTCCAGGAAATTTTATGGCTTTCATAGTTACAGAGCTTACACTCCTGATCTCTGGAAAAATTAAATTCTGGGTCTAAGCATGGAATCATACTCTTAATCACTATCTTCCTAGCCACTATTTATCTACTGCCAGGCACTATAAGTACTTTTTATGCATCATCTAATTTAATACTCTCAACAACCTAGGAGACAATTACTACTATTGTTTCCATGTTACAGATGAGGAGACCCAAGTTTCAAGGGGTGAAGTACATTGTCCAGAGCCACTGAGTGTGGTTCTATAACAAACCACATCCAAATTTAGCACTTAGAACAGCAATCACTTGTTCTCAGAAGTCTGTAGGTAGGCAGTTGGGGTGGGCTATGCGGGACATTTCTATTCCTAATCTTCTTGAGCTCACTCACATGACTCAGGTTACCTGCCAGGTCTCATAACCTCTTATCCAACAACAGGCTATCAGGCTTTCACATGGTAGTCTCAGTGTTTCCAGGACTCAAAGAGAGGACAAGCCTCAGTGCTCAAGTGTTTGTAAAGCTTCTGCTTATGTCACAAAGCAAGTGACATGGCAAAGCCAGATTGCAATGGGTAAAGAAATGGACTTCACCATTGGAGAAGCTGTGAAGTTGCTTTGTGAAGGGGAGCAGAAGGATTTTGACTGCCTTCTGAAATCCACCATAGTCAGCTAGTAGGTGGCAGAGTCAGGCTTTGAATGCTGATTCCGAAGTCCATGCCCCTAACACTGATCCTACAGCCTCTCAAAAACGGATCCCTATATTTTCAAGAATTCTGTTCCATTTTTTGGAGGGAGCTCTGCCTTCTCTTGATTTTGTAAGCCCCTGCTGTCCAACAAAAATTAGTTCTCTCTGTGTATCCCTGTGGGTGTGTTCATCCACCAGAGTGTTTATCACATTATAACAAAGGATTTATCATAATATAGTGTTCACTTGCTAGACAAGGCAGGGATTATGTCTAATTATTATCTATAGCGCTGAATCTTTACCCAGTTTTTGGTACAGTAGTTGAGCTTAAAAATGACTTGCTGAAGAAAGTCTTGATAATTTACCTACTGGTAACAAACTGTTTCAGTCATAACTGACAATGTCATTGATAGCAATCCTCACAATCACCTTTGGTTAAACATTGTTACTCTTTTGAAGAAAGCAATCCTCACAATCACCTTTGGTTAAACATTGTTACTCTTTTGAAGAAAGCATTGTTACTCTTTTGAAGAAAGCAATGATAAGCAATTATTTTCAATCTCCAAATTTTAGAAAAGGACTTCATATCTTTGTTATTTTACTTAGTTCCCGTAATATCAGCAACATTAATTTAAAAAAAAAATAGATGCAAGAAAGGATTTTAGGACCAACCTCACATCCAGTTTAGTAATGTCAAGATGGGGTGCAGCTGGGGATCCCCAACTGTCTGTATTTTTTAAGAAGGGCACTTTCTGCACCCTCAAAGGAACAGGTTCTTGGATGTGAGAGCCCCCGTCTTCCTACCTGGAAATTGAGCAGTGCTGTTGTGAATACTGCCCGGAGGGCGCCGTGGCTGAATTTGGAACTACTGCTTTACTTGTGTTTTCCTTCTTTTCAGCAGCTGACATAGGCTCCAGGATGCCTCTGTGGTCATTCCAGTTCTTGGCTAAGTCCTCTATGTCTATCTGGGCCTTACTCCTCATCTGTAGGCTGCTGTTTGAGTTGCCCTCGCACACTGTGTGTGCATGTGCGGGCAACTGAGTGAGGACACCGGAGGAATGGGAAGTTGGTACGATTCACGCTAGGTATAGGTGCGAATAAGACCTAAGTGAAAAATACTTATAGATCAGAGACTTAACCTTTAATGTTCCCAATATCACCCCAAATCTGGTACAATGCTAACCCATCTATGTTCCTCAGATTAAATGGAACATTTATCCTGAAGTGTTACATACAAAGCTCTTCTGCAACTAACTGTACACTTGCCCGCTGGGAGACCCTGGCAAGCTACTGATATGTGAGCTTCAGTTTCCTCATTTGTACCCTATGGTTCACAGAGTCCTTGGGAAGATTAGCAACATCTATGTATGTAAGGTACTCAGTACAGTGCCTAACACCAGGAAAATCCTCGATAGAATGAACTTCTGGTATTATTAATCTTATGCAGGATGTGGTGTTTCCTGATGAAAATCTCAGTTCTTCACTTAGCTTTCTATATTGTATTTTTGAATTAACGCTATTTTAATTAAAAAGAAAAAACAGATTGAAATACATAGAAATAAAAAAGAGTAACCTATGTTTCTACTACCATTAGCAAATCCAATTATTTTCATTTTTCCATGTTCCCATTTTGACCTTAATCCATACACATAGCTAATTTTTTCCTGAGTTGCAATCATTGCCAAGGAAACTATTTTGGTGTTTGTCTTTTAAATTTTCACTTAGTGTTATGCCTTGAAAAATATTGCAGTCACCTGAATTTTAGAGGTACAAGTAGCAATAGTGAGATAGGGTACTGGTATTGTATATCCACAATAAGTAACAGTTTCTTATATTTCTATAATGCTTTGCAATTTTTCATATGCTCATTTTTATTTAACACAACAAACTTGGAATATAACAAAAATAAAATACTAATTATTATAAATAACACCTTTGAGATTTACTATGTGCCAAGCTTGTTCTAACCATTATTATCTCTATTTGACTCCCATGGACACCAAGTACCTTTCTTACTCAAACTCACAGATCCAGTGACATGATGAATGAGTCCAAAAATCTAGATCTCCCTGAGATTGTTCCAATCTTTTTTCCACTTTACCACCCCAGAAAATCACAATTGGTGGGTTCTGGTTCCTTTGTGTCATATCTTTCCATTGGGCACACACATGCTGCCATGTAATTTTGTTTTACTTATTCATTTGCATGTTTTTAAAGCTTGCTTTGGCCTTGTGTCTTAGGCACAACCTCTAATGTTGGCAGGATCAGCTAATACAATCTTTAGGCATTTATTGTCCTGAATCTTCCAGACAATAGGACCCCAGTGATCAAATGAAGAGTAGGACAAACAAGTATGTCAGCAGGAAGTTCAAGAGGAATCTCCTATCTTTCATTCTAAAGATGAATGCTTTTTCTAGTGGTGTCATTTCTATAAGAACATTTTCTTTTTCCTGGAGCACATGAGGTCCAAGAATCGCCAGGCCAATTATTCTTCTTTCATATGCAGACTTTCCCTCCAGCATTATTTAATCCTCACTAATCAGAGCACTTAACACTCTGGTGTAAAAAGATTCTAGACAGGAATTTAGGATTGAGATGGCAATTACCATAATGCCAAAGCTAATTGCCACTGCATGGCAAACAGAACACGACAAATTTATTCACTGCCTTCCATCTCTGTTTTCTTTTTGGTCAAATCAGGACCTTCAGTGAGATGTTCTTTGCGATTCTACCTGAATCCTTCTTGTGCTTATTCTACTTCTGTTTCCTGATGTCCACCCACAACTACCTACTTTGTTAATTGTTTAGTTGAAAATTTTAAAACTTTAAGTATCATCACAAATATAATCACACGTGAGCACCCTGTGTGTCCACTTTCTTATAATATAACTACATTGGAGTGCTATTGAACTTTTTAAAACTTTTTTCTGTATGGGTGCTCGAATTATGTTATTTCTTCACTGAACACATAAATTAAATATTAGCATTGCTGGAATTATAGACACAATGACGAATTCCTAGAAGATATATAACATAGTATAAATTTAAAAAGTAGACATAGCTTCTAAAACTGAAACCAAAATGTTGACAAGTATTTGGCCTTGTAATTCCTACTTTATGATCTTTGGAGACTGGCAATTTTAGAATTTATCTCATTTGCAACACCAGGAGATAAAGAGGGATTGTACTATTAAACTCATGACTTTTTAAGCTTATTAATTTGAAAAAAGTACATGTGGTATAATTGTGTTATAGTACTAGAACATAATATATTAAAATGACACTTGTTAAGTAAGAACTCTCTTAATATTACTAGTAAGCACGTATTTTATGTTGCAATCATGTGTAAGTTTCTATATAGTCTTTGTTTCTAAACTCACCCCAAAATTTGTGATCCAGATACTACGGATTTCATTCTAAAGTTTAGGAAATTGAGACTTAGTGAGGGACTAAAACATTGTTCTTGAAATTGATATCAAAGAGCAAGTAAATTTTTTATTACTAATTAGTATACAGAAAACAACCACTTGCTTAAAAAACAGGTCATATTTTATTTTCTTGAGTATATTTTTCAGATCTTTCTTTCTCACTCCATCCTTCTCTCCTTGTTCCTTTCCTTCTTGTTTGCCTAAATACAAACCAGATATATAACATAAAAGGAAATTATAAATAAAAAATATTAATTGCAAACACTCATGAACAAATCATCCAGCTTAAAAATAGAATACCACCAACACGTTCACTATCTCTCCCTCAGCCCACAGCTATGGCTTCATAGATAGTTATCTAGCACCAGTTAATAGAGAAGGAGAATGATGATGCCCTAGTTCATTTGGGCTGCTATGACAAAATACCACAGACTGGGTAGCTTTTAAACAAGAGAAATCTATTTCTCACAGTTCTGGAGGTGGTTTCATAGAGGACTCTGACCTTATTGACATTACCCAATGATGGTTTGACAGCTTTTGTAATCTCATGTATTCCTTGTGTCAGAATTTCCAACTCTTTTAGACAAGAGAAAATACTGGTTGTGTCGAGGCAAAAGAGTTGAGATAATGGGTATGTTAGCCTATCTTGCTTTTGCCTCTCAAAATCCACTTTCCACTCCTCTTTTGCACTTTTCATTCTGCAATCTATTCAAGGAGGGTGACCTATACAGAATTCATCGATGATCTGTCATCTAGGATTTCATGTAAAATACAAGGTACAAAGTTAAACATTGAATTTCCAAAAAACCAAAAAAAAAAAAAGAAACAATAAAGAAACAAATAAAAGTTTAGTATAGTATATTATATGAAATACTTGGGATTTGCTTATGCTAAAAGTATATTGATCATTTATCTGAAATTGGAATTTACCTGTGTGTCCTGCATTTTTAATTTGCTAACTTTGGCAACCCTACTTTCGTCCCATCTGGGTTCTGGCTGAGGTCCATCACGGGGGGCTCAAATAAGAAACTGATGGAAGATAGCGAAGGGAGTTCAAAATGTTTATTTTCCTGCCTCCCTTTGTGCAGGGTCATCTTGGGCTGGCTTTGTTCCTTGACTGAAACTCACTCCATCCTTCTAGATTCCAGGTACCAGTTCTTCTCCTTGACCCTGTAAGCTAAGGGATGGAAAAACTCTACTGTTGTTACCAGCCCTGTGTTACTGTACCTTCCCTGTGATCTCTTCAAATGTCATTACAGCTTTGTAAATAGACTCTTTGTAAATTAACCCTCCTTCTATTACCCTACTGAAGAAATAAAAGACAAAAATCAAGGTACTTTCAAAAAAATTTATTCTGTTACCAAGTGAAAGAAGAATAAAATTCAATCTTACAAATTCTTATTTAGTCCAATACCTTGCTATCTCTTTTAATCTATTTGAGTCCTTGATGTGTTTAGGCATAGGCATGAGTCTTTGCCCTCGTGGAACTTATGATCTAATGAAGATGAATGGGAAGGAAACTAAGTTTAGCTCATCATCATTTCAGTTGTTTTATATACACTTAACTCAAGTAATTCTCCTAATCGTTCAATGAAGAATGTGTTCTTACCTCCACCGACGAGAGAAGTAAGGCTCAGAAAGGTTGGTGGGAAATTTTAAGCATCTTCCCCAAAGTCTTACCACCAGAGCATGTCGGAACACTTGTTCTAATGTGGCTCACTTGCCCAGATTAGTCTAGCCCAAATTTCTTAATGTAAGCCAGGTATTGTTCTCAGTACTGTATATATATTTACTAATTCATTCCTTTCTAAAGCCCTTCGAGGTAGGTACAACTATTAACATCATTTTACTGATAAGGAAATTAGAAGCACAAAAGGTAATTTTTGCAAGTGGTCTCACAAGCAGGAAGTGGTGGGGCCAGGTTTTAAGCCTCTTCAGATAAAGTCCAGAGCTCACATGCCTACCTATCACGCCATAGTATCATGTCTTGCCCCAAATGAAGGCTGTTCTTTATCTTGTGGGCCAACCCCAAGAAACACATGAGATAAGCCAACCAATGTGGACATCTGAAGAAGTGGTCTGTGCAGTGCTGGGCAAAGGGTCTGCTGCTTCCTGCCCACTGCGATGCTAGGTGATCCTGCATATGGTTGTTTCTAGACTTTGTCTAGGTAGGGGATGGATGTTCTCTGGTTCTAAAGGGAGCAGCAACAGCTGAGAGCTTCATTTTCCTCTGGTGCATTATAATCTTGCATAGAATAGGCCATTGCCTCCAGCTGTCCCAGAAAGACCTCAATCTCTAAGCTTATTTTTCAGAATCTGGCTACAGCAGATATTGTGCTTTCTCTCATCACCTGAAAGTCACTGAGATATGAAAACATTGAATTTTTCTCTGAACCTCACTATCCTCATTCCAACAAAGAGCATTTTTGTTCTAGCAATATGAAACACTCATTTAAGGAAAGTAGTTAGGACAGAGAAAAAGAGAAATATGTAAGGAGGGATATAGGAAAAAAATTAAATGAATAGTATTATTTTCAGATGACATAGTTGTCTACTGGAGGAGTACAAGGGAACTAACTTGAAATCCATTAAAACTCATTAGAGAGTTGGGTAGACGGTTAAAAAATTAAAGTGGAAATGACGATAGCTTTCCTCTGTAACCGTAATAAATGAGAAATATAATGAGAACAAGGCCTCATTCAAACAAGAATACTTTTTAAAATATTAAGAAATAGACTTTATAAAATTATGTAGAACTTATATACAATAAATGAAATAAAACTAACAGCAAAAGCTACTACATGCCTGATGTACATGCTAGGCACTTAGTCTGTAACTGTTAAACCAATAAATGGAGGACAAAACTTGGGATTTTAATACATGGTGAGAATCTTATTTCTGGATAGAAAGACATATTACTAAATAGATGTTGCATGTTATCAAAATAATTTTATTTCCAGTTGTCTGATGCGCAAGATGGGGGCAAGTTTGAATTTAGACAAGTCAATTAACTCTCCCAAGATTTTATTTCTTCACCTTTAGAATTTAAGTCATCCCATGAAGTTGTCAAAATGGCTAAATAATAAAATTGTCTTTGGAAGATTTTTTTATAATGTGACAGCTTATTCACACACCCTTTGGTAAGAGCAGTCAGACCTGTCAGTAGAGTTAAGCTACTCAATGGGTCACTTGGACAGGGTCACCACTGACAGCTTATTATTTAATGACAGGGGCACAGGCACTTCTCGAGCATGGCAATCAGGTTCCACAACTGAGCAGGCAGCCATGAAGCCAGGTTTTGGGCTTGGGCTCTCTGACACTGGTCAGACTGAACTGACTATGACATGCCACTCAATTTGAGGCCTCAATTTGAAGACTGCCTCCAGGATCTCTGTGCTCTGATGTAAGTGTTCTTTCAGCCTTTACAGTGACAAACTGCAGAATTCTCTCTAGCTGACAAATTACCCCATCCATGTTCAAAGGGAATTGTGACCCCACAAAGTTACTGGGTTTAGTACAGAGCTTAGAGGAATATAATTATGTGGGCAGATATTTTTAACCTTGACATAGGGGGGAAATGTGCAGAAGAATTTGATAGCCTTGTGCAGAGAATCTGACTGGAGTTTATACGGCATCTAAACGATGCTAGCCCCACCCCCACCTCCTGCCCGAATTCTTGGCTCAAGATTTGAGATGGTTTGGTGACCACTTCCCTGGGCTCTGATGCGAAAAGGCAGCCACCTATGAAAAACGAAAACAAGAACAAAAAACAAAAAACAGGAGTATATCAAATGCAGGAGTGTTCTAAATTAGTCTTGAAGCTCAGAGCTGATAATGTAAATTGCCTTGGTAGGACCACCTAAAGGGAGCTTTCTTTAGAAAGTCTATTTTTAGTTCATTGCCTGAGAGCAACAAAGACCCAGCAAAAGGACTGCTCCTGCTAGACAAATGATGGAATGAGCACACATGAGTGGACTTTCCTTCCCTTTACTCAGCACTACACTCATAAGGCTTAAAGATGGAGCCTAAGGATTAAGGATGCCAAGAAAAGACGACAGCCCTGTCTCTTTCATGGTTGTGATTCCAATTTTTCTTAATTTCACTGGCAGATCACTCCATTTTAAGGGAGTGGAGAACTTCTTAACTGAAGCACCTTCTAAATACAGCACATCCTTCTCCTGATATTGCATACACAGCAGCTGTCCCTTTCAGTGCCTTAACTGTTTTCCTTATCAGCAGGTGAAGGACAATTGCTTTCTTTGAGTAGATGTGCTTCTCCAGCCCCTTCACCCTTCCTGTTACCAACTCTCCTCTGACCTTCTGTCCCCATAAAAGGATAAAAAGGAAGAAAAAGATGTGAAGGGAAACAATGTAAGACACCATGTCTTGTTTGCTCTCTAAAACCAACTCCCAGATGCTTTTTCTTTCTCTTGTTCTGACCATTCTTCTGAAAACTGCCAAAGGGATATTTCCAAAACAAGCCGATCATGAGTCCCTTATAAGTCTGCAGGCTCTTCAGAGGAAGCGGTCATCTTTGTGTCCTTGGCTCTGGACTCAGTCTCTGGCACATAGTAGATGCCGGACAAATGTTTGCTTAATTGAGATATAACCAAAAGTCTGTCATTCATTAACATTCATGACAAAGCTTTCTCCTAAGAGTAATTAGAACTCTGTGTGAGTCCCCCATCATCCACCAAATTTCCACAGGTCATATGACCTCATATTTAGCTCATAAAACACTTTGTTCTACAAGTGTTTCCCAGGCCAGGAGTTAAATTATCTATCAAAGCTTAAAACAAGTGGAAAGAAGCAAGCTGGCAAACTGTTGAGTTCTGTGTAATAGATTTCCACCAATCTATGAGAGATGTTCTGCTAAACAATCTATTTGTCAAAGGCGCGCCTTAAAGATCGTTCTTTGAAATTGCTGATATTAGCCATTTTTTGAAAAATAAAACAGCAAATTCACATAGTTCAATGTAATATTTTCTATGTTTCAGGCTTGCAAAAGATATAGTGAGGAATAGTCTGACCCAGTATCTACTTTCATGGACTTTATAAATCTCACAAATAACACATGCATCGGGTCTTGTGACAGAGAAATGTCAGGTGCTATAGAAACATAGTGGAAGGACAGGAGAAGGGAGCCTTGTAGCAGAATCTGCTACCTTTTTGGCAGAGTCCAAACTCTCCTACTCTTTCTGGAAATGCAGCTGGCTTACGTTTCCCAGTCTCTTCTGCAGTTAAGCATGGTCCTATGACTGACATATAGACAATAGAATGTGAGAAGATGTGTTATGTGCCAGTTAGGGGTTTGGCCCATAAAATTTTCCATACGTACTCCTCCATACCCTTATCCTTGTCCATGTGACCAGCAAGGAGATAATCACAGTGATCTTGGAAGCCATGTGTTGAAGACGTTGGTAACCGTATCAGTCTTTGTCTTAGAATTATACTACCTTAGAGTGCTATGTGAGTGAGACACATACTTCTATTAGGTATGAGCCATTTTTGTGTTGAAATCTATTTGTTACAGCAGTTAGCTTTACCCTACCTAGGGACTATTTAGTTTTAGGTCATAAAAGACCTGGTTGAAGTAACATTTGAGTTGAGGTCTGAAATGTGAATAAAGTTTATCTAAGCCATCCATGCCTGCAAGGGGAAGTTTGCAGCCTGCAGGGCCACTTAGGGAGGAAAGCTGGTGCCTATCGGTTCTTGTTAAGGATCTGATTGAATAAGGTCTGAGGATCTTATATAAAACATAAAAAAAAATAAAAGCATATAGGTCTTTTCTTCTTGGGCAAGTCAGAGAAATTTTGAAGAATTTGAACCCGAGGAGTGACTTGATTACATAGAGCAATTATGTAAGCCCTTCTGGGAAACATAAGTGTAACATTTCCCCCTGAGTTGCTGTGGGCCTCTGCACTTTCCCTTGCACATACTTCCCTACCCTTGGGAAATGAGTATGCTTATGAAAATTAAACACAGTCAAACTGCTTTCTCCTCCTATACCAGTTCCTCCTCTCTCCATCCTTGCAGCTTGTAATTTGTGAGATTGCAGAGCAAAAGAATAAGGCAGATAAAGCTTTTGAGTAAGAGTTACTTTGCCAGATACACAGAGTAGCAAGCCCAAAAAGGCAGAGGTGGAAAAGTTGCCTTTGGTGTCTCTGCATCCATATTTTTCTTTCTTAGTTTTCTTTGTTGAGTATACCTCCCTCACTTTTAATGCTTAGTGTAGGGAGACAGTATTTATTTATTCTTTTTTTCATCTCTTTATATAACAAATATTGAGTGAGTGCCTATTATGTGCCAAGAACTGTTTTAGGCTCTAGAAATGATATAATGATGAATATGACAGACAAAATTTATGCTTTGTGAATCTTACATTCTGGTGTATGAGATGGACAATTAAACAACCATTTAATGATGCCAGACAGTATAAATATTGTGGGAAAAAAAATAAAACTGAGAAGCAACCCAAGAGGGACTGCAATTTTATATAGATTTTCCAGGGAAGATTTTACTGTGGAAATAACATTTGACCCAAGACCTGAGTGAAATGAGAAAGTAAGCCCTGATAATATTGGGAGGAAGAGTCTTAGAGGAAGATGGAGAAACAAAAGTGAATTGCCCTGAGAGGGACTGTGTTTGACATAAACAAGTTCATAGGTATGGTCAGAGAAGGAGAAAGAACCCTGTCAAAGTCACTCTTACTCCAGAGTGACTGGAATACCAAATTCTGTACTCTACCAAGAACCAACATCAGAGACTTAATACTGCAGGATGGGGGAATAGACTTCACTAAATAATCCAGCCAGTCACTAAGTAAAGAAAAAAAAGCAAGTAACAATAACAAGCCCCAGAAGTACCAGGACTCAGAGTTGTTACAATGTATTGTATAACATGTCCAGTTTTCAACAAAAATTTTATGAGAAATGCAAAGAAACAGGAAAATATGACCAGTGCACTATAAAAGTACAAGCAATGGAAACTGTCTGTGAGAGAGACTAGACATCAGAGATAACAAAAAGGCCTTCAAAGTAGCCATTATAAATATGCTGAAGAACTAAAGAAAACAATGATATAACAAGTAAAGGAAGGTATGATGATAATGTATTGAATAGGAAATATCAATAACAAGATAAAAATCATATTAAAAAAACAAATGGAATTTCTTGAGTTTAAAAGTAAAATAAATGAAGTAAAAGATTTACTAGAGGGGCTTAAGAGTAGATTTGAATTGGCAGAAAAAAGAATTAGTGGACTTGAAAATAGGCCAATAGAGACTATTTAATCTGAAGAAGAAAGAATAAAAATAATGAAAAGCAATGAACAGAGCCTCAGAGAAATGTTGAAATGTTAAATGTGTCAACATTTATTGTAGACTATTTAATGTTGAATTTTAATTTATTAGAGGTTCTGAGATACATAGAATAACTATTACCTAAGCTTTAACTATGCCAAATCCTCCAAATGCGAAAGTATCAGAAAATAAGAACTACAGCATTATCCCACTGTCAGAGAAATACAGCCTATGTTAAAATTAAAAGCTTTTGACTGGGAATATTTTGTACTATGACTTACAACTCTTTGTGATCTTGACAATATTGACTATGTTCCACCAAAAACATGTCACCAAAGTTGCAAGTACAAGTGGGTTACAGCATATTTCAGTTCTATTTTTACATTTGCCTAATATCTAGATCTTCTCCAGTTTCATGATGTGTGGTTCCCAGTCATCTTTGGTATATTTCGGAAGTTTTCTTTCCCTCCTTTCCACCTGTGATAGATAATTTTATGTGTCACTTTGCTGGGTGACGATACTGAGATGTTTTGTCAAACATTATTCTATGTTTCTATAAATGTACTTTTATCTATGAGATTAACATTTAAATCATAGACTTGGATTAAAGCACATTACCGTCTGTAATGTGGATGGGCCTCACCTAAACAGTTGAAGGCCTAATAAAAAAAGACTGACTCTTCTGAGCAAGAGGAAATTCTTTCAGCAGACCAACTTTAGACTTCAAATGAAACTCTTTACTGAATCCTCAGCTTGTTGGCCTGCCCTGAAGATTTTGGACTTTCTAAGTCTCTACAATTGTCTGAGCCAACTTCTTAAAATAATCTATATATAATATATACATATATATTATTTATTATATATTATGTGTATATATACATACACATCTTATTGGTTCTTTTTCTCTGCAGAACCCTGACTAATACCACCTAAGAACAAAATAATTTAAAGTTAAAAATCAAATAAATTTTAGGGCACTCCAATTTTATATTCTGCAATAACTTTAACATATTAAATACTACAAAATTTGAAAATCTGCCCAAAATATTTTTTCCATTTCATTTTGGAGCAGATATTAGAGAGTTTCTTAATATTAGCTCTCCAAGTTGTATTTTACACATTTTCCAAAACCTTTTGATTTGTTGGTTTCCATGAAAAAAATTTTAACATTAACTCTCCAAATAAAAACATTTCTAATTTGAATTTATAAACCTTTTGATTTTTAAAAATCACCTTTTACTAGAAAAGCCACAGAATCTGTGACCTCAGTATGAGGTTCCAAAGCAGGCCAAAGATGGCAAAATTTCTGCCTAAAATTTTTCAGCTACTGGAAAATTGTGTCAACAACTATTGTTCTAAACATAATGCCATTTATTAATGCCTGATCTATAACTTCTTCCCCATTTTTTTAGCTTTGGTCCAAAAAATTTTCTTTTCCAAAACAAATTTATGCCTGAAATACAAAAAATAGTGATTGAAAACACTCATAATTGAAAAAAAAACAAAAACAAGATGACTAATAATGATGATCTAGTTAATTCCATTGTGTCTGTAGCCATTTAGGATACTTGGGGATAATAAGCCATAATAAAAAAATTAGTTTTCGAGATTCTCATACATCTTGTTCAAAACCTGCAAACCATATTTATCCAGCCCTCTCACATATACATACTTGTTTTACAAAGAAGTTTCAGAAAAAAAGTAGCTTAGTGCTGAAAAATTAAAATGGCACATTTTCACTCAAGTAAACTCTGATATGTTTAAAATCATCTTTTAAAATTCAATTAGCTACCAATGAAATTCATACAATTCTGTAGTCTCAAGACCAAGATTTAATCTGTACTGCGAATAACTGATTAGTTGATTAAATTTTAGGCAAAATAACTGGTTATTATCACATAATCAGTATATATTCATAACCTTAAAAATAATTTTATGGAGGTATCATTTACATAAAATTATATTACAGTTTTTGTTATATTACAATAGAATTCACACATTTCAAGTGCACATACGGGTTGATAACTTACATAACCAGCACTGAAATTAAGACAGAATATTTTTATATCCTCAAAAAGTTCTTTCATGTCCTTTTGCAGTCTGTTTGTTACACAGAATTACTTTTACAAATTTGACAAGTGACCAACATTATACCTGACACCATACCACGTGCCACAGTTTTCCTGATAAACTGACCCTTCCTCAGGTCCTCTTTTGTCAATGAAACCAGAGGACTCCTTAAATCTACTTCTTTGCCCTTCTCCCACCTAAATCCTTTGTCATTGGTTCGGTTTCCATGCTATATAGTTCCCCTACATTTCACAGATATATTTCTTACTTGCCTTTGAAGGCATAATTCCTTTTACTATGTCAGATTATCTCCTTAGCTTCCTTTTCATCTTCTTTAGACTTCTTCTACTCCCTGACTGCTTGATCAGCCGTAAAAACTGAAGCAAAACCCATTTAATCTGGCAGAAAGTCTAACCTTGAGGCTTATAAATTACCTTTGCAGATCAGGTGACCATTGCCTTTCCTGACATCCCAAGGTGGCTGGTAATTGAATGCACGTGGCACTGACATAATGATGTGACATTTACCTCCCAATCATGGTGGTCTCTACACTGTTCCCCATCGTTCTCCCCTTGGTGAAGGAAGTAGAGGAGGAGCACGCCCTCTCTTGTTTGTCCTCTTGAGCTTCTCATGAACTTGGCCCAGCTCCCTCGTTCATCAGGTTAGCGCTATACTTCAGAACAAATAGTGTCATGGCTAATCATGGGTTAAGCTAAATGTCTGTAAGCTTCCATCTCTTTCCAGGACTGTTTTACATTTCCTGCTACCTTGGCCCTCATCTTGGCCTCATCTTGCAAAAGAACCATGTTTTCCTTTATGCCAGCTTTCAAGCCATGACCACCCCTTTGGGCATTAAATTCAAGATGATAATTTCATAGAATAATCTTTGAATTGCTTCCCTTGAGGCACCTTTGCTTTTCCTCATCCTTACCTAGCCCTGTAATCAATCAAATGTATGACTGTTGACAGAAACATCCCTTTGAGAAACTTCATCTTGGACAGGGGTGGAGCCCATTCTGCTGGTTTCCGGTCTGGGCACTGGTTCTGGCCAACCACCCTCTCTGAGGCATTGATTGTCAAGCTGTGCAGCCAGTTTTCACGGAGAGATGGGCTCACTCCCTGATTCCAGGCCCTCTCTTGGGTCTCTTCTTAGGTTGGGTTGGTGGAGCTGTCATCTCTGTTGGATAACTGGAGGGCATGTTTTATCTGATGCAGGAAAAACATGCCCATTCAGACCTAGTACATCTTGTGCTCTTTGGTTGACTTGGTTTAAGCTTCTTAAAAGCAGAGACTGAGACAGGGATTTGTGACTTAATGAGAGAGTGCTTTTTAAAAAAAGGAATCTGTAAGGGAGAAACTAAAGGTAGGAAAGGGGAAGGAGCTGAGCAAGAATGTAGTGTCAAGAGACATCCAACCTTGACCCAATCCACTGGGGGTGATGGGTAGCAGCCCTGGAGCATAGAGGGTAGTGCAGTTGTACCGTCTTCAAGTAAGCGGGAAGCCTTTTGTACCCCTGTACCAGTTATTTATTGACTCTTTGTTGCTTCTGAGCAAGGAGAATAGGACACATAACACAAGTTTCAGTCAAGGGCACTTCTGAGCAGGGACATTGCTCACAGAAGTTTGGGGATAGCTACATTAGCCAGCCTTAGAGGGGGATGCACCACAGCACCCAGAACATTTATGTTTTTTGACCCTGCACGAATACAGTCATGAAGAATATACTGGAGAAGGCATAAGAACCTTTGAGCTCAGCAACCAGAAAAAGCCTGCCTGCTTGCGTTTTTCATGTTTTCAGCACCAAGCAGTTTGGGCAGAGACAGGGCTCATCGTTTGGCTTGATTAAGCAGTTAGAAGGCCAACTCTCCAGCTGTGCCAGACCTTCCACCTCTTTCCCACTTGTGGAGATGCTGCACCAAAGTTCTCTAGGGCTCCTCCTGTGAGCTGGGCAGGTGGAAGTGCTGGCTGGAGATCTAGCATGTAAGCACATTTCCAGTGAGAAGCACATGCGGCTAGGTGATAGTTTTTAAGAAGGAAAGGCTAAACCAAATGTTCTGTCTGAAATATATTATTTTTCAGTCAACTATACCTGAAAAATACTATAAATAAGCTGCTGGGTGCTGGTCTGCTCCTTACTTTTCAATTGTTTTGTAGTCTAAACTACAAGATGAATTGCTGGAGTCCAGTTGTAATGCATTCCTGATGGTCCTAGCTGGGATGCTGAGAGAGAAAACTGGCATGTATTAGAAGACTGCTTGGGGTAGATACTGGCTAAATTCATATGGGTCTGATTTTATAGATAAGGAAACAGAATGAGAATGGTCAAGAGCTTATCTAAGGACAGATAGCTAAGAAAACCAGAGTCAAGGTTCGCACCCAAGCCCAACCCCCTGAGATTTCCACTAAACCATTCTACTGTTATAAATTAAGAAAAGTTAAGAAACTAAGCTTGTTCCCCACATCTGTCCCCAGATGTCTGCTCAGTGAAATAACGACATTTTTTTTTCAGCCAAAACACACTGTATTAAAAGCCTGAGCATAAGGCAGAGGTCGGCAAACTTCTTTTTATAAAGGGCTAAGTAGTAAATATTTTAGACTCTGTAAACCTTACAGTCTGTCCAAATTACTCAACTCTGCTGTCTTAGCGTGCAAGTGGCCATATTGCAGGCAATATGTAAACAAATAGTGTGACTATGTTCCAATGAAACTTCAGGATACTGAAATTCAAATTTCATATAATTTTCACTTGTCATAAGATATTTATTGTTCCCTTCAACCATTAAAAATGTTAAAAAAATATTCTTAACTCGGGCTATACCAAAACAGGATGTACACACACACATACACACACACACACACACACACACACACACACACACACACACACACCACAGAATGCTTGATGGTATTTTGAACATTAAAATCCGTGAATCTACAGAGAAATTTTTCTCATGCTGAATTTTTAACGTATCACACAGTAGTGAAATAGCAGCATTTTAGAATATGTAGAGAAGGTATAAAACATGAGTGCACCATTAGGAAAAAACACAAATAATGAGCAATAAGAATAAAAAATGAGATGTGCTGAACTGCTAGAACACAATTTTTCATACAGAGGTAATGTGTATATTGATTTGTTGGAACAACACCAGGTTTATATATTTGTTTAATTTAAAACAACCTGAAATAATACTTGTGGGTTTTATTAAGTTTTTAGGAAAATCATTTAGAACAGCGAGATTGAATAGAGATGTCATATGAGTTTAAAAGAATAAAGCCTTTAATCAGATTTAATTATTCTGCTGTTTGAATAAGTGTTTTAGAGTGGATGAGATGGTTAAAAAATATTTTTAAAAGGAGTGGGTCTCATCTAAGTTTTATAAATGGTTGAGTGACAAGCATGCTGTGGTTGGGAAACCATTTCTCATATTTAAATAATACCACCTAGTATTCATGTAATATTTCATTACTTACAAAAAAAGCTTCCCTGTATAGCATCTTATTTAATTTATGTACAGCTTTGCTAAGGTAGTTGTTTCACTAATTTATAATGAAAACCGAGGCTCATAAAGTTTAAGCAATTTTCAAGTGATACATTTAGTACCTTATGTTCAGAACTGGAACTCAAATACCTTCTGTTCCCTGTGCTTTTGGGATGTTGCCTGGTGTTACATGAAAAAGAAAGTTCTATAACTGGACTATTTGAAAAATGCTGGGATAAACTAATGTCTCTTTCAGGACTTCCCAGAACTTTTCACAAGTTAATATGAAATGTAAATTGCCAAAAGGAGAATATAGGATGTGGATTTCCCAAATTCATTTGGTTCTAGAATTTTTTCCAGAAACATATTGGTCAAGAGCTTATGTTTCATGTAGCTTTGGATAAGAGTTAAAATTGGGCAAAATATCTAAATCTCTCTAAGCCCCTGTGTCCTTGTCTGCAACAAAGAATTATAATAATAGCTTTTTCATAGGGTGGTTCTGAGTGTTCAATGAGTTGATGCACTTAGCCCAGTGTCTGCTACATGTGATTGCTTATTATATGTAATTGTGAATTACACATAATTGTTTTACAGCCACATACATATCAAGCACAACACCAGCAAATTCAGTCTCCTCAAAGATAAAGAAATAATTCAGGGAATTGAAATAATTTTCTCAACGTCATGACTTCAGCAAGAGAGCTGAAACAGAGATGTAGGTCTTCTAAACCAGGGTCCCCAACACCTGGGTGGTAGAGCCGTACTGGTCTGTGGCTTGATAGGAGCTGGGCTGCACAGCAGGAGGTGAATGGAAAGCATGTATTATTTGTATTTTCAGCTGCTCCTGGGAGCTAGCACCACTGCCTCAGCTCCACCTCAGATCATCAGGCATTAGATTCTCACAGGAGCATCAGTCCCTGTTGCCAGAAAGGTTGGGGACCGCTGTTCTAAACTCAAGGGTTCAATTTTACTTATCAGAACCAGAAAACGAAACCAGATGGTTGTTCTAATATTAAGGTCTAAAAGAAAGCTTGAAGGTTGTGGTTCTTACCTAGATTTTTTAAAGAGAAAAAATAAATATCTGAAGTTGGCAAAAGTGGAATGACTAGCAACATTTTTATTATTGTTGTTGTTTTCATTTTTGTTTTTTGCTTATCTTCTGTCTGAAGTTTGTGTTATCCTCTCTGATAAAATTGATTAGTAACTCCCTGCATCGCTAAACCACTGATCTCAATTTAACTATACAATTTGAGAGAGTTGGAGCTGTTCCATTTTGCCAGAAAATGATTTAGACAAACTCTAGGAATATTGCGAACTTTATCAGGAAAATCAATTCCTCTAACAAGGAGGTGAATCACTATTGATTTTTTTTTTCCTTTCTCTAATTGGACTTGGAGCCCTGATAGCTTTTTATAAGTGGTAGCCGTTTGCTTTCAGCAAATGCATTTTTCACTTTGCAGTGGCACATAACATGCTCTCAGCGTGGCGCTCTCTTTCTTTGTCTCATTTGTCCCCATGGTTGAAGGTTAATGTGGAAGTTTCTAGATATCTGCTTTTTGCAGTGATGAGATGTTCATTAGTTGTTTTTTTTCCCCCCTAAATAGGAAATCTGTGTTCCTAATATGTAGATACAAAGGGATGGAGAGAGATTGGATTCGCAGAACACAGGTGATGCCCAATGTGAAAATGGCTAAGATGTAACTAAGGGATTAGGGAAGCAGCATGTCATACACTTTCACTCTGAGATGCCTACACAAATGTACTACATAACTTATGAACTTGACAGAGCCAGCAACCTTCCTGGAGAAAGATGGGCACCTGAGCCTATGAAAAAACCAAAGGCCTGGGCTGTTAATTGCTGTCTGAGTCCTCTGAATGGGGTGGCCTCTCTAACCAGGTGAAGCCCTCTCATAATAGATGCTAGAAGAACTTAGGACACCACTGGGCATGTGAAGTTGGGTAGAGGCAAGACAGAGTCCCAGATTCTCTCTTTTCCAACACCAGACTCTCAGCTGGGAGACTTCTGTTTGCTTGCCTACAAGTAATTTCCTTCACGTCCTTCCCTTCCTTTGTTTCCCTGTATTATTTTTTCCTTTGAGAATCTTGGCTTTGACTTAATAAATTTAGTCACTGAAATTTATATTGATTTAAAAAAATATATTTATTTTTTTAATTCTTCTAGCTCTTGTCTTGGACTTTTAGTCTTCTTCTTTCCCATTTTTTTTTTTTTGTATTTTTTTCCTACCCTAGTATGCAGGAGAGGGTTAATTCAACAGGCCTGGGTTACTTCAACCTGAGGGAAGTTCTGTTTTAGGACTAGCAGGTGGCTGGCTTCTAGGAGAATGAGCTCTGAGCCCTTGGGATATTCTGCCTGATATCAGTATTGTATGCCTGAGGCTTTGGGCCATGAAATACTAGTAATAACAATGCGATTGATGGTGAATGCTTGGTTTTGTATGCCAGAGGCCCTGGTACTCACTGAGTAGCTAAGGTCACTCATGCAGGTGCTGTATGCTGAATCCCAATAAAAATCCTAGACACCAGAACTCTAGCAGGCTTCTCTTTTTGGCAGAACTTTTGCATGTGTTGTCATACATTGATGCTGCAAGAAATAAGCTGGTCCATGTTAAACAATGGAAGATTATTCCTGTTTTTTCTTAGACTTTATTTACTCCATATACATTTCCATTTGCTGATTTTAATCTATGTCCTTATACTATAATAAACCATGAGGTTATAGTACACCATGAGGTTTATGCCTTAATAAACCATGAGGTTATAGTACACCATGAGGTTTATGCCTGAGGATGATTTGGGACCCTTGACATACCCATAGTTTCATTTTAATTTTTAAAATTTAAAGTTTTTCTTTGTTTTTAATTTTTTAATTAAAATTAAAATTAAAATTAAACTTTTAATTTTCTCTTTCTTAACTAATATTCTGGTACTACTTTTTATCTTATATTGATTTCATTATCATATTATATACTTTTACCTAATTAGCTTTTTAATCTTTTTTTTCTAAAATTTTAAAATATTGTTTTTGATACAAGGTTTACCCTTGTCCTTTTAATTCTCTTTTAATTATTTTAATTTTCTATATTATTTCAAGTTATAGTTTAGTTTTATTTTTTCTCACTCTCCACCTTCTGGTTATTATTTGTTGTATTTGTTCTTCCTTTCATTTTACCTATATTTTATAATACTTAAGACTTGTTTTCATACTGAATAACAAGAAGAGCAAGTCTGTAGAAGTGACTTTGAGAATAAAAGACAAAAATCACATAAAAGGTTCTGGACACTTCCTTTCTCTTTGGTTGTCCCTGAAGCCACACTTCTATCTCCTTAGTTGGTATTCAATCTTGCTTTTTAAGTTATTTTTTTAAAAGTCCTTATCATGAAAAACTTGTGAGGTCACTATTTAATAGGAGCTAAAAAATTTCCATCTGTAGAGCAAATTGAGAAGATACAGCCTCCATGAAACAAATCAAATTAGGCTACTATGAGAATAGAGATATGTGATTACAGAAATGAAAAAAAAAACTATTATGGAAAACTAAGTTATTAACATCAAAACAAATTGTTTCTTAAATTGAGTGTGATATGCTTTTGATGTTCCATGAATACTTTTACCTTAAGAGAGAAATAATTATTACTCAAGTTTGAGAAATACTATCTGAAAATATAATGCCAAACAACAAAAAGATTGAACATAAGGGACAAATAGTAAAAGATTTGGAGGACAAATATAGAAGATCTAGTATCTATGAAAACAGATATACAGATGGAGAAAACAGTAACTGAGATGAAAATTGAAAGCAAGAAGAGTAAGAGGAGGAGGAGGAAAAGAGAGAGGAAAAGGAGGAGAAGATGTTTCTGTTAAGCTGAAGGAAGATTTAGTTTTTGAGATAAAAAAGCCAACCAAGTACCCAACAAAATATCAAAATCAAGCTCAGAATACTTAACGCATTCTTTAGAAAGTATCAAAAATGGAAAATTACTGAAAAGACTTGGTAAAGAAGAAAAAGCAAACCTTAAAGAAATGAAAAGAGGAAGTTAA